>JACCPG010011276.1:0-36493 GCA_016069955.1 Drepana arcuata
GATGACGTTATCGGCGGGTTACATATTTTCAATGCAACTGACGGTTGCATAATAGTTTATCAACTATTATGCAACCCGTCAGCACAAGTAATAGATGTCCATCGTGATTTCACCCGCGTTAAATCGTCAATGGTGCTCCCGAATAATCCATACATCGGTGAAAGAATTTGTAATGATCGGTTCAGAAGTTATAACGTTCATTTTTATACAAAAGAAATAAAAAAATAATGGCAGTATAATATATCCTCAAGCCTTCCCACAAGAGTCCCGAAGGGTAGGCAGAGGGGTAAAGCTAGTGCCCACACAACCACGTTCCACCAGAGATATATTTTAGCCGTATGTGCCTTTGAATTTTTTCTCAAACGTTGCAGGGTTGCTGGTTGCAGGATGCAGGTTTCCTCTCGATGTTTTCCGTAAGCGTAAAGCTTGCGGTACGACTAATCACTGTACTGTTCAGAAAACCTTGCAATCTTTGCGTTGCAGGCAACTACTCTAACCACTCGGCACCACGGCTTTTAAATAATAATAAATAAATACCTAGGACAATTCCACGCAAATTGACCTAGTCCCAAATTAAGCAAAGCTTGTGTTATGGTAACTAGACAACGATATATTTACTTATATAGATATATACACAAATAAATAGGACATCCAAGACTAAGGTACAAATACTCGTGTTCATCACACAAATATTTGCCCTCAGCGGGATTCGAACCCGCGACCTCAAGTTTTGCAGTCAGGAGCTCTAACCACTAGACCAAACGGTCGTCATACTCAATATCGGTCATCAAATACTCAATAAAATAGCCTGTCCAAGTTGTGACATTGTAAGTAATTATAATAGAGACTCACATAACATAAAGCTCAAAGCTAGATTTATACTCCAATCTCACACTCACAGTCGTTCCACGATTCACCCTTAGATATTCCTTGTTCGTGGTCCAAGTCGAAAGCAGAAAGCGGTATGAATAAATGTAGGTATATGGTCGCATAAACGTCATATCTAATAGTCTGTAACTACATAGTGGAAATCTTTTTTCGAAATTTAATTAATCATTTCGGAATTTAAAATTCGATTTCTTTTTTTTTCTTCTATATTTCGGTTATAAGTATGACTGTACTCCTTAAATTAATATCCTCTTGATACTTTTATACTTACAATATATGTCGAATAATAATTGTTTCATAAACAAGCATGATGTAGGTACAATTAAAATCAATGTTTGCATCTTCACACCTTGCTAAAAAGGTCTACAAAGGTGCCGCTAAATGGTTAGGTAAGGGCACCAAACAAGATGTTAAAGTTCAGAAAAACAAATTGGCACAGTTGAGATTCGAACTTGCAAACATTGAAATCTTTACGTTCCAGGCGAGTAGTCGAACCAGTCGGCCACAACGCCTCTCGAGCTCTGCTATCCTTCTATCTATCATTTCTATTCTTTATCTTGATTCATATCATCACGCAAAGTCCCTAACAGGGTAGGCAGAGAGTATAAAGCGCCAGTTCTCTCTATATAAATAACAATAATAATAACACTCTCAGGCTGTGGAATGAGCTCATCATTTGAGGTTTTTCCTGGAGATTATATGATGGAGTTCTTTAGGAAGGTTGTGAAAAGATTCCTGCAAGGTCGACAGCTCGTGAACGATACCCCTGGTATTGCATGCGTCCATAGGCGGCGGTAACCGCTTACCATCATCGGAATGCTTGTTTGCCAACAGTGTGATATTAAAAAAAATCTTAGATAAAAAATATATAATGCATGAATAAGCAAATCATCGACTATTTTCAATCAACCAAGAACTTTACAACAATCTTATGATATTTGACTCCCATAAGAAGCCTTAACTTATTTAAAAACATTACGGCCTACGCAACGATAAACACGGCGTAACTTGTAAACAGAGTATTTGCTGGAAGTTATTCCAGTAACTTCACAATCTTACTTACTTACATAATAAATTCTTCAGCTTGCTACAGATTTTATTTCCACTAAAACTTACAAAGTTGACATAGTCAAGTCTTAGACGTAGTTGAAAAATAAACTTAAGTCTAGTTATTTTAGCTTACATTTTAAACTTAACTTTGAAGCACACAATTACTTATTTAGACTGTGATTTAAGCCTCTAGCGTCAAAATGTACTTTTCCCAAACTGCTAATGACCCAGCCCTCTTAGCACCGCATGAAGGAATTCCTATAATTCCTTACAATTAATACTACAACTATTATGTATGTAATTAAAGTGTTGGAAGTTTATTAGACAAAAATATTTTTAAAATATGCCTTTCTAATAAACAATACCTTGGCATTATACATTACTCATAATGTTAAGTAAAATTATTTGAAACCATTGCAGGAAACCAAGAATGTCAATTAGGTAAGTATTTCATTCGTCGAATAGTTTCAATATGAGGTGAAAAACAATATAGATTTTTGTTAATTAATATTCAACTATGTAAACAATGAATTTTTTTTTTGTTTGAAATGTATGGTAGTGCTGGCAAATATGCCGATGTGATATTAAATTAATACTGGTGGTTTTGGTTACGGTTTAACACTGAATACCTTTGATAAACTACTGAGTGAAATGATAGCCTCAAAATCGAAACTAAAATCAAAATATTTTATTTCACATAGGCCTAGCGCACCTATTTCGACGTTTTATAAGTGTATAAAACGTCGAAATAGGTGCACGGTTCGGGTTGGTCGCTTCCATGAAGAAGAACCGGCAAGAAACTCCATGGTTACTCTTTTCAAATCATTTGGTATACAATAACAATATATATATATATATATATATATCCTCACGCCTTCCTACAAGGGTCCCCGATTATAACAATATGATTATGTTAAATAACAATATTATGTGTTATATGTCTCGTGGGTTGATGGCGTATCACGTCACTATTTAGTTGCTAGTTCGCCAGCAGCCCTACCTTAATAATATTAAATATAGACGTCAATCAAAAATGCTTCGAATCACCTTTGTACCAATGAGTTTTTTCTGATCTTATATTTATTGAATTATCATTTAGTTTAACGGTGCAACTGTGCTAGCGCATATGGTACACATGTGGGCGATTGAACTGTTCAGAGCATATTGTCAGAAACAAATGAAGAGTCGATAAAGGCCTCATCAATACACTTCAGGAAAGGTATATCCAAACGCTATCGACTCATCGTTCGATGCCTCCCCAACGGACGGTATCCATTCAGAGGTGTTCAAGTCGTAGGTACGTTTCGGACTTATCGCGGCGGTGAATAATGCCCTCCGGAGGTGATCGACGACTGACGACATTTCTTCGCGGATCCCGAATTCCCGCCCCAGACTATTAAAGTAGGGATTTTTGTCCCGAAGATGACTGTTTTGGCAACTACGAGATACGTTATTTCTTAAAAGTAAGGATCAAATTTAAGATAAATTAAGTTTGAAAATTAATTCAAAGTCGTATGCAAAATAGTGCTTTAAAATCAGCGATGCACTCGCCATCCGTCGCGTTGCTATATATTCCTGGCGACAGGAAAACGTATAACTAACTACTTACCCCAGCGTACACCTTCCGGGACTCTTGCGGGCAGGCGTAATGATATCGATACACCGGGAGTGTGCAAAAATGTTGTTAGCAATGCCACGACAGCTAGCAACAGTGTTCACTTTAAATACATTATAGTGTAGAAGGTTCATTTTTATATAACTAAGCTTGCAAACAAGGTTGTAATCGGTTGCTAACCTAACACGATGCGTGTTGCAATTATAATGGTGCACCACAGCAAAACGCTATTTAACGTATTGAAAGGACTCAATACCACAAAATAATCGCCAAGTGGGAATGGTTTAAGTGCATATTCAATTTCGCAAAACCAAGCGCGTGAGGGATATAATATAAACCTTTATGAAGCATCGGGTCGGAAGTATTGGAATAGTTTCGTTCTATTGACAATGAGCGGTCCAAGTTCGGATGGCACAGTTACAGAGCTAACACCTATATATGTTTACTAAGGAGTAACTTAATTAAATACAAGAGAGACGATAGATGCGACGTTGCTGTTGAAGTTTTCCAAGATAATATGTCCTTAGTGTTTGATGCGTTCATATGCGATCACTTTGCTTATCGCTTACCATTCAGAGAGCCCTAATAGTCTTCGTAATGTTAATTTTTTATATTTATTTAACAAAAAGTGTATTGAATCCGACTGAGCATGTAGGTTCTACCTTTGGTTCGCGGTGCATCTGCAACAGACGTGGCAAGTGAAAGAAAAGGAAGGAAAAATATGAACAGAGAGAGCCATTAAGGCCGGACTAATATGTTATAATAATATCTTCAAGCCCCCATGAGTCTGTCGCCGTTTATCCATCACGATTTCACATACGTCCTTGAAGTCTTTTTCAGAAATATGTAGGCGTCTTCTAGGTGTTTTTCTCCAAAGTAAAACCTGTGATGTGACTAACAACTGCACTTAGGTTACAAAGAACTAATTTATACAAGGTTAAAATCTTCTGCAAAGCGACTCGAAAAAGGCTCAGTTCCTATAAATTGCCGTTTTGTTACCGGACACAATATATCAGCAATTATCTACCAAGATGCCAATAAGAGTGTAGATTAAAGGTGTTATTAGGTACCTTCTTACACGCAAACAATTACTATTGTCATAGGATTGTTTCCTGAGGACGGGATTATGTTTAATAGGAAAGGGGAAGCGGGAAAGTCTAGTGAGTAACTAGTAAGTGGGTGTTATAGACGGCCAGTGAAATGTATAGACTCAAAATGATTAACACAGTATAACTAAATCATCACGCCAAGTTCCTCAAGGGGTAGGCAGAGAGTAGAGCGTCAATTTTCTTTGGACTTAAAGACACACTCTTTCGCTTCATCCACATCTATATCAGTCTCTTTATATATAGCCACCGCTTTCGAACACTCTTGCCGTTCTATCCTTGAGTGTCCGATCGATTTGTACCTATTGATTTCTCATTAATAGCGAAGCTTTGATTTACATATATAGCTTATTTCCTTGAACGTAAGGTATGATACGGCAGCTGTATTTGAACAATATTGGTTGGAAAATTAGTTGGGAACACGCCAGATTGGGGATTCGAATTTAACTTACATATTATGAGATTACTAACCGTTCCGTAGGACTGTGTAGGTTGCCCATGCCAAGAGGCAATGGGGCCATTTTGTGGGTTTACGACTAAGTTAAGTTAGGTACCTAATTATGATGTAACCTAAGACGTACTTTGGGACATGGCTCGCTTACAATTTTACAGAAAATAATCAAGTTATTTGCGGCAGAATATTCTGTGGTTCAGTCCACGAAGCTAAAAGTTAGGTAACATTTAATGTTGCTATTACCATCCCTAGATATTATATATCTTTTCATTTAAAAACTTGTTTAATTTGTTTATTAATATTAGAGGTATTTAACGGTTTATTTCATGGTGTAATAAAAGTCTTAATTATTTATTAATGGACAAAATGTTTAATGCAAAGATTTTTATTTCATCACGGGCATTGAGTCCAAAGTGTTTAAGTTTGTTAACGAATTAGGAACGTGATCATTTCTGGGATCGGTTGAGTATAGTATTTAAATAGCCGCGGTGGCCGAGTGGTTCAAGTAGTTGCCTCGTTCGAATCCCGACTGTACCAATGAGTTTTTCTGAACTAACTACAGTGATTAGTTACACCACGAGACGAGCTTTACGGTAGGAAAACATCGAGAGGTAACCTGCATCCGTCTCAGAAGGAATTCAAAGGCGTATGTATAGTCGTGCTATATATAGCATATAATTAACTATTAGAAAAATAGTGGGGCAGACGAAGACGCGCCCCACTATTACACACGCCTTTGAATTCCTTCTGAGACGTATGCAGGTTACCTCTCGATGTTTTCCTACCGTAAAGCTCGTCTCGTGGTGTAACTAATCACTGTAGTTAGTTCAGAAAAACTCATTGGTACAGTCGGGATTCGAACGAGGCAACTACTTGAACCACTCGGCCACCGCGG
This sequence comes from Drepana arcuata, assembly GCA_016069955.1. Classification (NCBI taxonomy): domain Eukaryota; kingdom Metazoa; phylum Arthropoda; class Insecta; order Lepidoptera; family Drepanidae; genus Drepana; species Drepana arcuata. Next base: position 6,009 of record JACCPG010011276.1, read on the forward strand.
CTATTTAAATAAATTTATATATAAACTTATCCGTGTAATAAAAATCCTCCAAGATTTGAATTTGGAATCATCTCATATCTAGTAAGGGCTAGTTATCCGACCTTAGCACGAAGCGACCGTCTGTCCTTCGCCACCCTAAAGGGAAATTTGTTTAACAAAATGAGTTAAACCAGTTGTCAGACTCTCTTGGGTGTTTGAAACGCCTGAAATGATTGCTAATGATATTCCAGGAAAAGAGGGCAGAGGTGGCACGTAGCTGAAAAGCTAATAATACGCGGGATCGTGAGCAATATACAAATTTCAAAAAATACTTACAAAAAAAAACAAAGTATATAATAATATAATATAATATATCCTCACGCCTTCCATATATCATATATGGAAGGCGTGAGGCCTTCTTATAGCATAGGTGTATAGGTAATACCCACACACCCACTTTCCGCCAGAGGTATATTAGGTGCCAACGTGACAGATGGCGAGTCCATCGCCGTTACTCAAGCACGACTATACATACGCCTTTGAATTTCTTCTCGACTCAGGTATCCCCTCGATGTTTTCCTTCACCGTAAAGCTCGTGGTGTGACTAATCACTGTACTTGAGTTCAGAAAAACTCATTGGTATAGTCGGGGCTCGAACCGCTCGTCCACCATGGCTCTTAACAAAATATATAATATCTGCAAATTTATTACTATTTATTTATTTACACGTATACATCTATTATTATTCTCCTAAAATAATAATGCAGCACTATTATCAAATTTTATAACACAATACATATAATGTAACCTTTGTGAATTGGCTCAAAGAACAGTAGACTGGAGGTTGCTTGTTTGCAACTCTCGAGGTATAAAAAAGAAAATAATATATTTTACATAATAAGCCTTTGAGTTTCATTTTAAAAGTTAAACTTGTCCTAAAGCTCGCGGTATGATTCATCAGTGTGCTGATGTTCCGAAAAAAGTTATTATTTCAAACTAATCTGTAGGTAGGTAGAAACCGCGTCCTATAAATAGTATCTTGTACATCTGATACCCCTCTGCTAGTACCTCTTATATTAAGATATATTAGAGTACAGGTAAGCCTGTACTCTACTAAATTGACGCGTTTTTTATCCAGCGCGGACACTCCATTCTTGCACGGATGTCCGGCATCGATCACTCATCGGACGTTGTTACCCTGGCGCTCGTATGACGTCAGCGGATATCCTCTCTTTATAAACATTGTGAGTACACTAAGCATGTGTCTCTATATTGAAGAAACATAGTTCTCATCATTATTCACCCTGACGATGAGAACATACCTAATATCCGTAATGTTCCTCCTTAAGTTGCCTTTCTTTATGAATGAGAAGACGGGCAAAGGTTTGATAACACCCTCATTCCCCGGAGCTATGTGAGAGATTATAAACTGCAAGAAAAACAACTTTTAGATACAACTTTCCTACGTATGTGGCAGAGCCTCAATTGATTATGTATATGATAGGATATATGTTGTAAATTAATTTAGAAATAATAATCCAAATATTATACTTGTTCATATATCTTCACGCCTTCCCCCATAGCTCCCCGTAGGGGTAGGCAGAGCTGTTGCAGAACATCCTTTTTTCGCCGGCGATATATTTAAATGGCAACGTTACGCGGGTACGACCCTACACACCTTTGTCTATCCATTCGGAGAGCCTTGAGAGAACGCGTCAAGATACAGATAATGTAGATGCAACGTGACAGATAGCGAGCTCTTCGCGGTTTCTCAGGTACTTGTGTACAATGTCAATGGAAACATATGCGCTTTCCTCATGTTAGCTAGTGATATAATTAGTAAAATACTTGAACTTAAGTTTTAAAAAGTCATTAGTACCATCGGGATCGAACTTGAGAAACGTATGTTGCTGGCGACAGGTCAACCTGACATGGCTCAATTTATTAAACCAAAACCCAATAAAACATGTTCACAAATGATCAACGGCATAGCCTATTCCGCTTTTAAACACCCAATTACTTTAATATGAACGGTTTTAGCAACTTGTGTGTACGTATTCATTTTGATATAATTCAAAAGGCTTTAAGCCGGCGATAGGTACCCTTTCGTTTCGTATTATCCTATATGAAAACGTTTTAATTTATGCGGGTGTGCTCATAAATTTCATAAAACTTCAAAATGTAATCTGTATTAAACTAATGATATTATTCCTAAATATGACTTAGTAATGAAAATGTAATTACAAGTTTGTAATTATACTAAGCATCAACTTTAGTACACAAATTTATGACTTTAATCAGATATTTGGAATAGGTTTTGCGATTATCTATACTTCATGTGATAAATGTGAGTCTTTGGATCCTCATCCATTTTCGGGAGAACGGAATTGGATGAAATTTGGCACAGAGATATGCGCTGTACTAAGTGGCATACAATTGATTTAATTTCATAAAATTACTAGCTTACAGTCTTTTCATACAACTAAAAACACGGTTATAACTCGAGCGTGTAATGCTTCCCGATCCAGTAATTTTTACATGATATTGAAAGCCGTGGCTGTACTTGCAATACAAAAATTGCAAAGTCGAATCCTGAAGTTTTTCTCAACTTAAGTTCAGTGATTAGTCACACCATGAGCTTTACGGTGAAGGAAAACATGGAGAGGAAACCTTTAGAGAAGAAATTCAGAGGCCTGTGTATAGTCGTGCTTGAGTTAAGGCGACGGCGTCGCCAGCTGTCGTGTTGGCACCTAATGATATTATATATTATGTTAGAAGCTTAGGTTTTAGAAACTTTTACTATTTAGCTAAACAGGTGTTGAACAAAAGGCCTCCATCTTGGTTAGTTCTATAGAGGTAAGTAGACATACCTAATAAAGCACCTGTGTGGTCGTTGCCTTGGCTTAGGGTTGCGAACTATAGAGCTGGGCTGGATTGGTAGATCAGTTAAAAAAAAAGGATAGGGTATACACTTGTCCTTTTCACACTCTTGAATAATGATGGTAATATCATGACAATCATGGTAAGGCCCTTATTTCCAAATTTGTGGCACAACACTCGTTATATCGCGCTTTAAAGAATTTCCTCAAGCTATTTATTATACAGCACCGGAACAGAAACGCAGAGAACCTCTCAGTGGCAGGATATTATTATCAAAACCTATGTTTCCTTTGTAGTACATTGTTTGTACTAATTATATTATGTACCCTTTTGACCTTTGACCTGACAAAGGTACATTGTGTGGCGGAACTAAGGGCTATCTGATAGGTTATTATTGCATTTGGATTTTCGGGCTGCTTTCTGTCGTATAAATGTATTTAATACCACGAATTGCCTATTATGTCACGTGACTTATTAATTTTCTTTTTTTTTTATACAACAAGAGTGGCAAACAAGCACACGGCCCATCCGATGGAAAACGGCTACTGAAGCCTATTTACGCTTACAATACCGAAGTATCACTTGCGCGTTGCCACTCTGTGCTCGGAGAGTTATACTGTATTGGCAGCATAACGAAAAGATAATGAATCACGTGTTCTGGTAGTTTATATAAGGCTCATTATTTGACCCGATAGATATTACTTCAAGTTGATATTGGTAGCGAAGTTCAGGGAACGTAAATCATCGACAATCTTTTGTTTACGAGCGAGATAGCTGCTGCTGTTGTAGCGACTTGCCAGCTCAGCCATTTAGCCTTTTTTATTTCCTCCTGCTAAAAAGGTTTATGGCTGTGGTACCGGTTTCCAGAGCCCCATACACTAGAAATTGTCGATAGCTAGACACATTTTAAGGGCATTAGATATTGTTACTCTGAATATAATAAATAAATGAATACCTTGGGACAATCCCACACAAATTGACCTTGCCCCAAATTAAACAAAGATTGTGTTATGGTAACTAGACAAAGATGTTTTTACTTATATAAATAGATATATACGTAAATACATAGGACATCTAAGACTAAGCGTGTTTATCACACAAATATCTGCCCTCATATGCCATATAAGAATCTAAGTATTTTTTTTAGTTCTTAATACTCCATATACGTCATAAAAGCATTGCCTGTGTGCTTAAGAAACTAGCAGCTCGTATCCTTTATAAGCTAAAAGGAAACCCACACAAATGTAGCGTAAATATTCCGCTACCAATAAACATGGTTGTCACATTCGATAGCGTTGCACAAACAGACGCACACAAAGGCTGTCACATCAGACACACAAACGCAGTTTCCTTTGTGCATCCACCACAGTTCCGTACGGCTAAGTGCAAAATATTTGTTCTGGCATCCAAGACCGGGGAAATTCAATGTGGTAAAATAAATTGTAAACCTTTGAGAGAGGCTAAATCTATTGGCCTGGTGTGTATACGTTTTTCACACCTTTCTTTTTCAAATAAACGTTCGCTAAGTTGAAAAGCGCCGAAGGTTTACGTCGCCTGCTTTTTGAGGTTTATTGGAGCTTGAAACGAGATTTGTGTTTCGGGGTTTTAAGGAATATTCACGGAATGAGGTATAAGTAACTTTTTATTTTTCTTTAATTTTACAGCGGCCCAGTTTGTTATACTTGTGCGGTAACGTAACCAAACCGTTTCTTTAGTCAATTTGGGAACATTTTTCTGGAAATAAAAATGTATAAAAACGTGCAAATTTTAAGGACGAAAAAGTCTTTATTGCTTTCTTTGGTAATTTCGCTACCTCCATTTAATTTGAGAAGGGTAGTAATAACAAGTTGCTTTAAATAATCAGTTGCACAATTTTTGATGTATCATACTGAGTCCTTTCCGCGGTAAGTAGAGACCGTAGTGTCAGTTCTCTCTAGACTTACCGACTTTTTTCGCTTCATCCACCATTTGTTGCAATGAAGATTATTAAATAATAAATACTTTGGGACAATTCCACTCAAATTGATCTAGTCTAGTAAAACAGACTAATTACATAAGGAATGTTGAATTTGAAACGCTCTCACGGCACCCTCTCTGCACAAAGCGTGCACCGACTAATTGTAGCTATTGCCCCACAAGTCTCAGAGGAGTAAACATCGAAATCTCTGAATATAAGCAAGTACAACGCCGTATGGATGTGAATCAGCTTCATTCATCTTATCTGGTACCTAATTGAATCTCCAGTGAAAACTCTATTACACCTTCATGAATTTAAGTACAACGATTAATCTCACCATGAGCTTTACGGCGATGGACACATCGAGAGGAAACCTGTATTGTGTTTCAGATGGAATTCAAAGGGGTATGTATAGTGCTCGAGGCCCGGTGACGTACTCAAAATCTGTAACGTTGACACCTAGAAAATACATCTCCAGCGAAACTAAGTTGTTGTGACACCTCTGCCTACCCTTCAGGAATCCTTGGACAGGACGTGAAGATATACAAATGAAGAAACAAAGTGTTTAAATCGTGTTTTTTAAAGTGTACTACTCCAGGACCATTTGTCTAAAACGTTTCTACCCTGGCAGTCTTACGCTGCTGTTTTAAACTCAATATAAACTTAAATGGATGAATTAAAGCTTTATCTCAACGTACTTAATGTAACGTAACAAAGAAAGTTACGTAAGGGCTAAGCTCCTAACTAGTTCTCGTCAGACGTAGATTTGATGAGTTTTCATTAAGCTTTGTGATTTGATCCGAGAGGAGCAATCTTAATTAGCACGCTCTCAATTTTCTTCGTTGAATTATGGTTTTGCAGTATCAAAATCTTGTTTAAGATATGAACTAAAGTAGTATAGGTTTAATAAAGACTATCATTGGCAATATTCTAGTAACAGGTTCATCACATCACTTGTTATATAATATTTCGCAAATTATGATTTTTTATAAATTCGTGAATATTTATGTGATAAAAATGCGATTATAACTTGAGAAAATCAAAAGCTGTAAAAATTATTAATAATGGAGTTTTAATAATAATTATTACGATTTAAAATAATTTGAGAGAGCCGTGGTGGCCGAGTGGTTCGAGCAGTTGCCTGCGACGCAAAGGTCGCAAGTTCGAATCCCGACTGTACCAATGAGTTTTTCTGAACTTAATTACAGTGATTAGTCACACCACGAGCTTTACGGTGAAGAAAAACATCGAGAGGAAACCTGCATACGTCTGAGATGAAATTCAAAGGCGTATGTATAGTCGTGCTTGAGTAACGGCGACTCGCCATCTGTCACGTTGGCACCTAATATACCTCTGGCGGAAAGTGGGTGTGTGGGTATTACCTATACACCTCTGCCTACCCCTTCGGGGACCCTTGTGGAAAGGCGTGAGGATATATATATATATATATATATATAAAATAATTTACATTCTGCAATAATGCGCATTCTGTTAAGAGGAACGTCCAAAGAACTTGTAGCTTGTATCGAGTATCGCCCAGCTGCCCGTAGCAATTTGATGCGAATAGCTTGTAGCCAGTTACTGAATGCACCGCAATTTCGAAGCTTGTACAAAGCAAGTATAATGCATGAGAAGTTCATTCACAACAATTTTCAGCGAATACAACTTCAAACAGTTCGTTATGGGAAAGATGACTTGTTGAACAGCTTTTACCAGGTGTAATTTACGGCTCGCGATAGTATTATTATTATTATCGTCATTCCAGAATGTACTCTGAGATGTAGCTGTAATAGTAACCTTTTTTCCGGTAAACATATCAAGGTACCAACATATACAAAAAATATATAGACATAGCTTCAGAAACAAATATAAGCACCAGTTCTGCAATACTTATCGTACAAATAATAGTAAAAGAAACGATATTGTTTGTACAGCTGTACAACAAAGTTACCAAATGATCTGAAACAGTACAAAATTTTTATGTTACAGGGCAAATATTTTGGATACCATCATTTTACGCCTGAGATCTTATTTTTTCCAAAATGAAGTATTTAATAAAAAAAAATAGCGAGAAAAAGGGCGAAAGCGACATTTATTTTTCAATTTTCTCAGTGAACCGCCATAAAACAAACCGTTAGATAGTGAACTTTGCGGCAAACTGATAACAGATCTAATTTATACCTTTGTGGATGAAAATTCTTAGCAGAAAGTTAGGTACGGCGTCTGTATCTTACTTTTACTATTTATCTAACCCCGGATTCTGATAATATATATAATATAATTTTTATTTTATACGCCATCGGACATATTTTATTATTTAAGTAAATGGTCGATTTTATTATTCTAATCGACTAAATCAAATTTAAACATTTTATATATATAATAATAATATATCCTCACGCCTTCCCACAAGGGTCCCCGAAGGGGTAGGCAGAGGTGTATAGGTAATACCCACACACCCACTTTCCGCCAAAGGTATAAAACATTTTGTAAGCAACGCATTTACCATCTGTACATATATATATACACCCGACACACATCACCTGAGCTAATGTATAATTCTATATATTATATATCCTCACGCCTTCTTATAAGGATCCCCGAAGGTAAATAAACCGAAAGGTAGTACCCACAAACCCACATTCCTCCAGAGATATATTTTAGGTGCCAACATGACAGATGGCGAAACCGTTGCCGTTACTCAAGCACTATACATACGCATTTCAAATTGGTTCTCAAGCATATAGAAGTTTCCTCTCGATGTTTTCCTTCACTGTAAATTCCCAGAAAATAATTATTCATACCTCCATCGTTTAATGCACTGCCGTGGGAATCATGAGTAATTACCGAGCAACTTTTATTTCTCTTGAGTAATTGCTTACCTGCCATTATGTATAAATTGGAAGTGCTTGTTCAATGGCTCAGAAGATTTTTGCGGTGACATTGATAGACATTAATTTGTTACATATATTTTCAAAACAACAGTCGTTTGTCTTTTCATTCCGAGTGAATCCATACAAATATTATAATAATATCGAGGCGCCATTTACTTTATCTGTTTGCCTGTATGTTTGTTTATCACACCTAAGCCGCTGAACCAAGTTCGATGATATATATATATAAGAGTGAATGAGATCTAGTAAAAGAACAAAAGCTACTTTGGATAAATTAAGATAATATTTTGTTTTAGGAACACATGTTAATTATAATAATTAATCTAAGTCTTCCTAGGCAATGTCGCGGATAACAGCTAGTTAATTGTAAAACTGATATTGAATTGAATTTTACTTACCGTTTTGCAGTTTTGCCCTTTATGACATTATGTGAATTTTACTCGCCGTTTTGTCCTATCGCAGAACCATTGGGTAACGACAGAAGTCAAAAGAGAGCTGGCTCTAAAGTCTGTCATCCTCATAATCAGCGTCATGTATTATCAGTTCAGACTAGGCTTAGTATCAGTTAGCTTTGTATTACAAAGATTATTCAAAATATGTACATTTATTTGCTTAGTTCCCGTAACGTCAAATCTTTTGACATTTCTATATTTTCAAATTGCGAAATTCGAATTCGAATTAAATTCAGCGGCCTACCAACGAATTATGTAGGAGGGGCGGAGATGCTTGCTTTTCTTAAAGGTACTTATAATGTGGCAAACAAACACGGTCTGCTTTATGGTTGGCGGTAACCATAGCCTACGGACGCTTGCAACACCACGGGTTACGGGGATACAAATATCCCATAACAGAAACGAGAAGCGAAGAAGAACCGTGGTTCGAATGGTTGCCGGATACACAAATATTGTAAGTTCGAATCCCAACTCTACCAATGAGTTTTTCTGATCTTAATTACCGTGGTTGTCACATCATAAGCTTTACCGTGAAGGAATACATCGGGAGAAAATTTGCATACGAAATTCAAAGGCGTATCTATAGTCGTACTTGGGTTACGGTGATAGACTCGCTATCTGTTACGTTAACATACACCTCTATTCCTATGTAGGAAGGCTTGAGAACAAGAGAACTACAAAGGAAAAATATCCACTTATATTATAATAGCCATTTCTATTGTAAATCACAACATCTATAACGTTTACAGATACCGTACCTCACACGGCCTCCGCCATATAAAACTTGTGATTCCGTTCGGAGCCTTGAGATGTTGCCTTCCCAATTTTAGTTTTACTATCGCAGTAAAATAAAACGACAAAGTGAGAATTGCTCATTCCGGGATTCTGCTGAGGGCCCTACAATCGGGATGTTGTAAAAAAAATGAAAATGTTCCCTGTAATTTTATTGTTAGGGTGTAATGCAAGTTGTTATTATATATCTTTGCAATTTACACAGAAATGATAATATCTTGTAGACAGTTCCTTCTAGATATACCAGGATTGTATGAATCATATAAACAACGTCATATTTGTACTACATAAGACCTGCAATTTCGCCCGCGAGAAATATGTAACTATTTCAATCTGGAAGCCGAGTGGTTCAAGTAGTCGCCACAAAGATTGCAAGTTTGAATCCCGACTGTACCTATGTTTTTCTGAACTGATGTACAATGATTAGCCACACAACGAACTTTACGGTGAAGGAAAACATCGAGAGGAAACCTGCATACGTCTGAGAAGAAATTCAAAGGCGTATGTAAAGTTGTGCTTGAGTAACGGCGATGGACTCGCCATCTGTCACGTTGGCACCTAATATACCTCTGGCGGAAAGTGGGTGTGTGGGTATTACCTATACACCTCTGCCTACCCCTTCGGGGAACCTTGTGGGAAGGCGTGAGGATATATTATAGATAACGAGAAATAATATGTAAAGAAGATTCGACGGAAACTACTGCGAATATTATAATTGAAGTATTGGCCTTTTCATGCGTAAGTCTATATTCATGCGTTTTATTTTACCCGAATACATTTGTTTCATAGCAGCATCGGAATTACGACTTTATAACATGTTTGACTTTGTAACGATGTTTCCACAGACGTGCAGAAGTATTTTACGATCAACAATTTTCATATCTACATATATTTATTTATTTGTCTCTTAGGGATGTTACTGAGTCTGAATGTTATTTTATCTTGTATTACTTCTTTTATATTATCAGTGTTGTGTATTTATTCATAATTTGTATTTGTAAACAATAATATAAACCTCATTCAAACATTCATATCACAACAGACATGCCGACATGATAGCCTTCCATCCATCCGCGAACACATCACTGTCAGGGATGGACTCCAAGAGGGCATTGAGAGCAGTCAGGGTGCGAGGTACACGTTGGCACCTAATATACCTCTGGCGGAAAGTGGGTGTGTGGGTATTTCCAATACACATCTGCCTACCCCTTCGGGGACCCTTGTGGTAATTAGTTTTTATAAAATTAAATAAGTAAACGTTTTATGCCGATATTGTCTCTTATTAGGAAGCCTATTGAGTTTTTAATAATAATCGTAACACCGTTTATATGACAGTTCGGACCTTTCCAATAATAATTTTCCTATAGCCATTAGGCATTTCTAATAGACATCGTTTGTGCACGATAATTCTTGCTAATAATTTTAATTTACGGTTATGAGATGATATATACATTCCAGTGCAAACTCAATCACCTTGAAGACTTCTTATGAATAAATAATATTTAATATATACCAGTGCCAACCCTAGCAATACACATGCAAAAACAGCCGTTCGATCGCGTCTGACAAACAAGATTACCGTTGATTTATACCGACGACTTATTCCTGATAACAGCTTTCCGCTTCTGACGTAAACAACAGGCGAGTGGTTCCGTTGGAATAACAGACTAAGGGGCTGACTTAACGTGCCAATTTGTGATTGACACAAGTCGGGTTGTTCATTTAGTTGTCATAACACAGGTGTTTTTGAAAGAAAAACGTTTATATCTAAAATATACTTGCACAATATTCATCACGCCCCGTTCCAACTAGCTGGATCAAATCGATCGGACGTTCAAGTACGGGAACGTCAAGAGTACTCGAAACCGACGAGCATGTATGAAGAGACTGATGAATGTAGACGAAGCGAAAGAGGTATTTAAGTCTATACTCTCTGCCTACCTCGTTAGGGACTCGGCGTGATGATATGAGGATATGTATTTATCACGCCATCACGATAATTTATGACAAATAAGCAAGTGATCCGCCTGGTGATAAGAGATTGCCTCTATCTATGAACGCTTTAGATCTATTTCACTACATTTCTGGTTACGAGCACACTTAATGTTCTTAACCTTTTAAAATATTCAAAAATTATATTGCATATAAGTAACAAAACGAACGAAACGAACAGTAACTGCAATTCTTATCCCCAAACTTATCATTCGTCAAATAAATCTTAATAATATTATAATATCTACGTTTTTTATACCACATGGGTGGCAAACAAGCATGCGGTCCGCCTGATGTGGTAAGCGGTTACGCCGCCTATAGACGCTTGCAACACTAGGGGTAATACTCGCGCGTTGCCGACCCTGCAGGAATCTTTTAGAGAAATCTATGTTGTACTCCTTTGCATACAAATTAATTTTATTGGCAATTGGCAGAGGCGGAGCGCATGTTATCATTTCATCATGTCAGATACACGTAACCATGTGAATACATGATTACCTTGTGAATGTAAATGTGAACGGTGTTAAGTTTCAGAAACTTGATTTCATAAATGTCATTACCGTAAAGTTTATTGGAGCAGTACATACCTATTTGTTAGTAAGGAGTAATTTCAAATTACTGTTCAGTTCATTCTTTGTTTTTATCCCTGACGATTCCAAGCAAGTAAAATCTTAGAGAATTCACCAGTTGAAAGTTCTACTAGTTTAAATACTGGACGAACGAGCTGCGGAATCTAATTACTCCGCTTCGGCCGTCATGTTGACGTTCGACTTTTATTCACCCTTTACACGCGTTCCGGTTTCCAATTGCAATTCGGTGTGACACCGGCTTTATTCGGAAATATCAAATTGGTTTTTGGGCACACCTATTTCTTATTCGAAATGTTTTCAACGTTTTAAATGGTCAAACAATCACATAAGCTGAATGATTTGAAAGAAACTTTCTTCTTACTTGTTTTCTTGGAAAAGGGGTACTTTGCAAACAAGGAGTTTCTGCTTTATTTAGATAAATATTTCCGTTATTTTAATGATCCATTAATATTAAACACACCTCTTCTTAGTTCGTCTTCTTAAACGTCATTATTATAATTCTGCTGACATTTTTCCAATTGATTGAGATCTCTACTCATCAACTCTATAATCTACCCATCTACTCATCAACTTGGAATACACTTTTTTCTACCCTCAATCCATCAGCCCTTTTCTGCAGGAGCTCCTATCACACATACATAAATTTGATATATAATAATAAAATCCACTGAAATGACCTACTCACGTAAAATATTTTTATTTTACTCACTCTCAAATCAGAACCTACATAATAATCTTTAAACAAACATAGCAACACGCTGAGTCCCTCACGGAGTACTCAGAGAGAGCAAAATGACAGTTCACTTTAGACTTAAGTTTATAAGTATTTATGATACTTATGAACTTAATATAAATAACACTTGCATTATATTGTTCTTAAAATGTGTCATAATTCAATTTCAATAAGGTAATAGCGATTTAACTACTCGAGCACATCAGACATATGTTAATTTTATTTCAACTTCCAACTAACATTGAAACGTGGCCAAATTTACTAAACAATTTTCAGTTTTCGGTTACTGCGCTCAACATGAGAATGAATCCGTAAAAGGTTCGGTTTAATTAAAAAAGGATCTGAGTACTATACATCGGTTGTTACCGTTATATAACATGTAAGAATGAGCAAAATGTAAGGTTTGAAGTCATATAAGATGTTGGAATTACCAAAACGTGAGGTTAGAAGTTTGATGAGACATTTTTTTCTCTAAAGACTTGGAAAGAAATCGCTTGACGAGGATTCTTCATAGAAATAAGACGTTTTAGGGGGTACTGGGTACTACCTATACACCTCTACCGCATCACCCCTTCCCCTTCTTCCTACCGCCTCCCTTCGGCTTCGGGGACCCTTGTAAGATGTAGGATTTTTCTTGGAGGGAACATTTATTTAGCTTCAAATCTTCCCAGAAAGTGCCCACTCTCTTCTTTCTCTCCCCCCTTTTGAACTCTTAATTAAATTAAAAAATCATTTCCTGAAAATACTGAAACTAGACAAAGAATTTGAGCCACAAAAAAGATGTATAACGCAAAATAGTCCCAGAGAAGTAATTAGACCTTTTGTGAGCGTGCCCAAAAATCCTATGCCCAGTGGCAGGAAAAATAGTACAAAATCATCACATTTTGCTGTGACGGTAGCCCCGACCTTTGTTCAGTCTTTTTGTTAGCGAAATCAAAATGTACTGGAGAAAATAGACCAGATTTATTTTTATTAAAGTACGTGAATTTTATTTAATGTTTGACATATTGAAGCTAAATGCAATCTATTATATCCTCACGCCTCCTACAAGGATCCCCGAAGGGGTAGGCAGAGGTGTATAGATAGTACCTACATATCATCATTCCGCCAGAGATATATTTTAGGTGCCAACGTGATAGATGGCGAGACCATCGCCGTTACTATATCCATTTTTTTTAAGTCCCTTACAGGGCAGGCACTTAATATAATAGAGCACTAGTTCTCCCTTGACTTACACAGTTATTTTGCTTCATCTTCATGCATCAGTGCCTTCATCCATGCTCGCCGATTTTCAGTACTCATGACGTTCCCATTACTGAAGACTTTATCGATTTGATTCTTTACTTATGATTAATTGTGAATTTGTAATCTTATAGTACCTAATACGTACATCATGTCAGCAAATTACTCTACGTAGAACATGAAACAGGAATAAGCCTCACAAAGCACCTTCATAAGTAATTTTGAACTCTAAGCACATATCAATAAAGTATATTTCTACAGCAAAGTGAACAGTTACACGCATGTATATCACAGCATACACATAATGTATGCTGTCTACGGAACTGACACGGAGGCGACTCTATTACTCACACGGCATAGAATTTATGAACCGAATAACACATTCTGGAGATATTGGAAACGTGATGCAAATGTTGATCTGTGGTTATTTAATATTATGTGTGTTTAGATTCTGTGCGTTCGTTTTAGATCAATGAGGTTTTTGACGTATAGTAAACTCACAAGAGTAAGTGTGGTGTTTATTATTACGGGCTTCATCCAGTGTGTAGAGCACATTATTATCTTTTTGAATAAATTAACAGTGACATGATAATTTATATAAGACATATTTGTTATACAGTTAATTACAAGTATCTTTGCAAAAACTCATGTTTAAATATTCCAATATTGGATTTAACGGCGTAAGGTGCTTTTTGCAATTTACGCCGTTAAATCTTATTTGTGAGTGAGTCACAATTACTGAAGGACAACATCGAGAGGAAGCTTGCATACGTTCGAGAAGAAATTCAAAGGCGTGCTTATAATCGAGCATGAGAAACGGTGATGGACTCGCCATTTCACACGTTAGCACCTTAAATATATCTTTATGTCTAAGTATGCATTATTGTAATTGGTGTAATCATTATAGTTATATAATAAATAAATAATTCTTGGGCAAAAAAAGGTGGGAAGAAAGGGCGGCGTGAAGATATTTTTATATAGATAAATTCCTTGATCAAATATTATTTTATTTTGTTTATTATAATAATATTATTATCTTTTTTTATTTTATTTTATTTTATTGATTGTGCTGTGTGGTGTCGGTTTAGAATAGCACCAACCGAAATCTTCCCTTGGGTGTTGTACTAGGTATTTAAGATAAGACTGTGTATTATCTCGCTCATATCTTTAGGACAGCCTCTCATCTGTTCGCTTAGAGCTACAGGGCGTACATTCCGGATTTAAAAAGATGATCCACTACGAAATTTAAATTTGTTACAAACACTATTATTCATAGACTAAAATATTCGGTAGCTGCATTAATGAAATTAAATTGTTGAGGCAAGTAGCTAATACAAAGTTATGAGGGACAAAATTATGATTTCTAAATTAAATGTTTGAGAAGAAATGTGATAAATCACTTGTGCCACAATTAAAAAGTGTGGGGGGATAAAATGTTGGAACACTTTGTCATTTTTAATGTACAATTAATTTACTGTCTAAAAACGTAAGGTAACTGAACTTGGGCAGAAAAACCTACTTATTCATAACGATAAAGTTAACGGGCTAGGCAAAGAAAATACAGAAAAACAAAAGAAATACAGAAAATAGTGCGCCAATTTTTACTAGACTTACTTCTTTCGCTGCATCTTCTTTGCTTTCGCACATTCATCAGTCTCGCTTGGGACTAGGCATGATTATAATATTTATTTATGTTAATAATGTTTACAAGAAAATGTATTACTATTTAATATACCTTACCGTTTGAAGTACTTCAGGTATCAATAATATTTTTAAAGAATTAAAATAAAATTACTAAGTCATGATATAAAATCTTGACAAGTTAAAAAAAGTTTTTAAGTCCTGTTAATTACCAAAACACCAGCTTTACTTTAAACATAATTAAACATTATAACACCCATACAAGAAGAAGACAGGTAGGAATAATCAATTATTCACACATGCGCACGCAATGTGTCGAACGTATTGTACAGTAGAAATTCCATTTGCATAGTAATTCTGGTCTGTCCTTAATAATATTTAAACTATGTACCAGTATCTGCGAAAACTAGCTACGCCGATAATAGTTCTCATGCATATTAAAAAGTGTTAGACCCGCCGTCGACGCTGGGTTCCGAGTCGTGTGTAAGATTGTATCGGAGCAATCATCAGATCATTAGATAAAAGTGGTTTGTAATTTCTAATACAAATTGAATGTCTTAAAAACCCCTTTCCACAAGAGTCCCTAAAGGGGTAGGCAGAGGTCTGAAGTACCCACACAACGATTTCCCAACTTGCCAACGTGTTTCCAAGTCCATCGCCGTTTCTCAAGCACGAATATGCATACGCCTTTGAATTTCTTCCCAAGCGATGCAGGTTTCCTTTCGATGTTTTCCTGAGCTTTTAAGTTCAGAAAAACTCATTGGTACAAACGAGATTCGAACATTCAATGTTTCAGTGCAGGCAACTACTCGAACCCCTCGGCCGCATATTTCTTTAGTTAGGTATTAGACTACTATTCCTTTTGAATAACAGTTTCACCGTATTTGCCTAAACAATTTGGTTGAATATTTGTTATATTTAAAATTAATTTAAATTAGTTGATTCATAGATGCGACTGGAGTCTATACTAGGCTAGACCATCTAGGTTATTTCTGGACTCCGTATTTACATACATTTTACACGCCGAATTCCACGAGTAAAGGTAATAGAATCGAGAGCTAGTTTTCTCTAGAACTATACTAAACAACTAGCTGCGGTTTCACACGCATTAAATCTATTATAGATTAAAATCTAATAGCTAATAATCTATCTTTGCGGTAAAGTTCATCCAATTCTGTTCGTAAAAGTAACAAACAATACTCACACACTTTTGAATTTATAATGAATGTTACAGTATAATAAAGCTAGATGTGCTCGCAACTACGTCCGCGTGGTATTAAAAAATCTGTTTCTAAAATAAAAGTAGCTTAAGTTACTCTCTTTTACATCAGCTATCTTTTGGTAAATATACATATACACTGTCTGTTTGTTCCGGCTAATATCTGAAACGGCTTGACCGATTTTAACAGGACTTTTACCAGCAGATAGCTGATGTAAAAGGGAGTAACTTAAGTTACTTATATTTATAAATACATCCATATGCATTTAGTAAAAAGTGGTTATTTTAATATTACAAACAGACACTCCAATGTTATTTTTTGTAGTATATATAAGATAGAAGCGTATTATATATATTTGAGGTTTCAAGCAAAAGGTGTGAACTTCCCAACGTTTGCCGTCTTAAATGGGTTTAAGGCGCTACTAAGCTAACCACAAAGCCCGTGGTTAAATTACATACAAAGATTTAGCCAAGATTTGGTCAGTTGCCATGCAGATACAAGTTGCATGGTAACTACTATCAGTATAGTTTCTTGTACATCAGCTAACCTGATTTTAACTACTCTTGAATACAGGATGAACTTCGGATCTAACTTGAGTGGAAGTAAAATGATGTCTTCAAAGGAAAGTGACACGTACAGTTACTGAAATAACATCGATTATTCCTTGTTTGTGATTTTTTTAAAACAATAACAAAAGTCGTGGTTGTCGAGTTGTATAAGAAGTCACGTGCAAGAGTTTTTCTGGCCTTAAGTGTAGTGTCACAATGTCGGTGAAGAAATGTACATAGATACTTATGAGAACTTTAACGAAGTTTGTGATATCAGATCTAAAGAATCTGGCACACCTTAATCTACAGGGTATTAGTGTGATAATTAGCATTAAGGAATGCATTACAAGCATGTAGGATATATGAACAAAAATATAGGTGTTATTAGAACTAGCATTCCTAGCAGTAACGCGTGAAGATTATATTAAATACATACATAAATATTATCACGCCAGGTCCCTAACGGGGTAGGCAGTGAGTATAGAGCGCCAGTTCTCTCTAGACTTACATACCTCTTTCGCTTCGTCCACATTCATCAGTCTCTTCGTACATGCTCGTCGGTTTCGAGTACTCTTAACGTTCCCGTCCTTGAGCGTCCGATCGATTTGATCCAGGTAGTTGGAACGTGGCCTTCCTCTGCCTCTTCTTGCACACACTTTTGCTTTGTATATCTGTTTCGTCAATCTTTCTTCACTCATCCTCTCTATGTGTCCAAACCAACGTAACATGCCTTTCTTCATCTTTACAATCACGCCCTCATTCACGCCAGGTGTATTTGCGAATAATTATATTAAATAATTGTGAAAATCTAGCCCGAGCAGTGGTGGAAATTGCTCGCAAAGAGTGTGCGGTAAAAATATGATATGCGCTGAAATGTGTAGTTAGTAATCTGTGTATATTTTTGTGAAGTGCGGGAATACGCAAAGCGGCTAATTTAAGTACATCAACAAGCGGCATTTAACTAAAATAAAATTAAAATTGAAGTAAAATTTAAGTAAAAAAAATGTGGTAAGGAAATTTGTTTTATTTCATAAAATTGTTAAACAACATTGGGTAACATAGGGCAGAGCCTGACGTAGAAAGTCTTTCTATGAAATGCCCTTAAGTATCTATTAAAAATGTACAGATATCATGTATATCGCTTTATTTTTCTATCGAATGACATTTAAATTAAATTCTAAACAAATGAGTTCTGGAGAAAGTCAAATACTTTTAATGAAAAGTTTCAATCTCCTAAAGTAACAACAAGTCAATTCCATTGCGATTATCCAAGAACAATATTTAATTGTATTTTTTAATTTTCTTTTTTATTCTTTACTGTGAACTAAAATATAGTTAGTACCTTAGTATGGCAAAGCATAGTGCTGTCTAAAAAAATTAATATTTTTGATCACAGTAGGTAATATGGATAAGGATGCATTTTTTTTACGTGAAAATAAAAGATGTTTACCTAGTAACATGAACCCCGCAAGTTTTTCAAGGCGCAAAGATGTTATAACATATTATTTACTATTAACAAATATTTGGGTGTCAAAATAACAGGAATAGAATCTAACACTATTCTGAAGAAGAACTCATCTCCAGTTTCCAGGGTTACCTTTGAGATTGAAATTTATCGGCGGAGATTTTTAGGCACTGAGCCACCGCGGTCCCTTAAAAAATATGTTATTAAAACGCAATTAGGGAGCCGAAAACCATTATAGGTCGACCGTCACCCGCCTTCTAATAACTATCATCAATCAAGTTCTGTTGTTCTCAGGCCGAGGATCGCAGCAGAATGGGTATTTGTTGAATTTTTAAGGCTGTCATTTTCGCTTGGAAATCGCTCCTCCAACGGTCTTTATCAGTGTCAGTGGTTGAATCATTAAATACCATAAGAAAACTTCTGACTGAGCTCCTGACTGCGAAACTTGAGGTTGCAGGTTCGATTCCAAGATATTTGCGTGATGAACGCAAGTATTTGTACCCTACTTTTGGATGTCCCATGTACTTATGTATATATATATATATATATATATATATATATATATATATATATATATATGTAGATGTCCCATGTACTTATGTATATATATATATATATATATATATATATGTATCTATAAGTAAATATGCCATTGTCTAGTTACCATAACACAAGCTTTGCTTAATTTAATTACATACGACACGTGCCGGCCCGAGCCGAGCCAGTAGCGCAAATCCCCTCCCCAAATAACTAAATAATAATAAAATACCTGACCAGCCCAGCTCCCTTGCTCGCGAACCAGCAACGCCCTAAGCCGAGGTCCGAACCCCGCAGGGGGTGCCCTTAGCTGTGTTGCTTAATACTTAAGTGCCTGGCTGGAGGCCTAGGTCTCGCCATTGACCGGTTAAGTAACAAAAGTTCCCGGAACTCAAGCTACGAGAGACAATACAAAAAAAAAAAAAAAAAAAAAACATACGACACGAAAATATCGCAATTAGAACTAAGTAGTTATATCATTAAACTGTGTGAAACGAAATTAGATAATGTATTCGCTAGAACACGGTTAGTTATATAATTTGATGCTTAAAGATATCAAGTTATTGAATCGCCTTCGGCCACATAATATTGGAATTTTTTCCGTAGGTATATCGATCCCTTCTATCTAACTACAAATAAAAAGCAATTAATAATTTTTCTTGTGCATTAAGTGGTAGAGGAAGACCACGTTCCAACTACCTGGATCAAATCGATCGGACTCTCAAGGACGGGAACGTCAAGAGTACTCAAAACCGACGAGCATGTATGAAAAGACTGATGAATGTGGACAAAGCGAAAGAGGTACGCAAGTCTAGAGAGAACTGGCGCTCTATACTCTCTGCCTACCCCGTTAGGGACTTGGCGTGATGATATGTATGTAATTAATTTTTCTCCAAATGCTAATAATGAGCTAACAACTCAAAGTCGGAAAAAAGCAAATATTTTTTACGGTGGCCAATATAAACGCGGCCCGCCTAGTGGTTAGCGGTAAAGTCTATGGACGCTTGCAACAACAGGGGTATTGATCGCTCATTGTCCACCCGAATACCCCAAATATAATACCGATTTGGTGAAAAATTAAGCGGTTAACGCGCGTATTATATACATATATATTAAAGCCGTGGTGGCCGAGTGGTTCGAGCAGTTGCCTGCGACACAAAGATCGCAAGTTCGAATCCCGACTGTACCAATGAGTTTTTCTAAATTTAAGTACAGTCACACCACGAGCTTTACGGAGAAGGAAAACATCGAGAGGAAACTGGCATACGTCTGAGAAGAAATTCAAAGGCCTCGCCATCTATCACGTTGGCACCTAATATACCTCTGGCGGAAAGTGGGTGTGTGGGTATTGGGCTATACACCTCTGCCTACCCCTTCGGGGACCCTTGTGGGAACGCGTGAGGATATATATATATATTAAATACAATTTACAAGTTAACTCTACGTATTTTTTTTTCATTTATTTGATTTTAAACATACGTGACTGTAAAAACTGTAAAATTTATATGTACGCCGCATTTGTTTTTTAAATGGTATATAGTGTGGCCCGTCCATTATAAGGTATTTCAAAAGCGGAGCGGTTTTAATTGAGAAAATAAAGCTCTCGTTGTAATTTTCGTCGGCAAATGTTTGCGGGGTCACAAAAGAATGTAGGCTTGAATAATCTGTTATTGTCCCACTTTTTGAGTAAACAAAATAAAACGTGCAAATAAGAAAATGTCAGACTCGAATGCTTTTGTGTGCCGTGTTTTATGGACTGGCAAATTTAAATTTAGAATCAAATTTTAGTTTTTCGTTTAAAATAACCCTTTAGCGTAATTTTCTAAGGTGTGTGTTGAAATGGACAAACATTTGGTCACTGTTATTTGATATTGACGGCCGTGTGGTCAATTGGTCACAACTCCTGACTGCGACGCTTGCGCTCGCGGACTCCATTCCCGCTGAGGGCAGATATTTGTTATTTCTCCACGCCTACCTACAAAGATCCCCGAAGGGGTAGGAAGGGATATGTAGTAGTACCTGTAGTTGGCACTGTCGTAGGTACACGACAGTGCCAACGTGACAGATGGCGAGCCAATCGCCGTTACTCAAGCATGAATACACATACGCCTTTGAATTTCTTCTTACATGCCGCCGTTTCTTAAACAAGGCTATACACATACATCCCTGAATTTATTATAAAACGTATGAAGGTTACCTTGCGATGGTTTACTTTATCGCTAAGGTTGTATTATTTCTATTTTTAGAGTGAGCTATAAAAGGCCCGTCCCGGAAGTCAAGTTTCTGTGCCAGTTAATTCTTAATAACGACATCTATGATCTATTTACATGATATATGATGATCTATTTACTTAACATTTGGCACAAGAAACAAGTGTTTAATTAATGTTTGCTAATAAATATATAATATTCAATATGAACAAAACATATTATTTTATTTTAGAATGAACCAATTTATCAAATTATCATATATACTTACAGATATACATTTGTACCTAATTTGTTTTGTTTAACATCTGCCTTACATGGTTAATTTTACATTAATCTATGTATATAAAAATGTGTTTGTTTATCTGTATGTTAGAAACATAATTTTAGAATTTGAGAACCTTTATAGAAACGTAAACTGCTGGACCCATTTTAATGAAATTGTCTATGCGCCGTCGTGTGGATTCGAGAATGGTTAAGATTCACAATTGGACCCGATTATTATAGTTATTTTAAAACATTGGTAGAGCACTGTGCTTTGAAACACAGGATAAGTCTAGTTCAGGCCCAGAAGCCCAACTGCTATTTTATGGAAAGCAGCTTCATTATTATTATTTACCCTATTTGGATATCTTACCAGTTATTTTATTACGATACCAAAAGCTGAACGGTAAAATACTGCTACAGTCAGGTAACCTCAAAGTTGAGGCTACGTGGAAGATTCCGCCGTGCCCAACCCTAATCAAGTTTCTCTACCCAAGGTAATAGTGTTGTGTGTCCAGGATTAGTTGTATGGTTTTGAGGGTCAAGTTCACGGTCGAGAACAGTAACAATAACCAATCTCAGAAGGAAGCCATAGTAGTGTGGCATTGTGTGTCATACATTTCAACACAAAGACAAATCTCTCAATTGAGAAATGTCGATGAACTCGCCATTGGTTTTGTTTCACTACCTATATTTATGGGAAAATCAATTGCCTTCGGAGACACCATCGGAGACGGTTACCGTAAGTCGTAATAAATAAAGAAGCGCTGGTTGAAAGATACAAAATTGTGAATTGCCAAAACTTTGTGAAGCAATGAAATGCTGGTAGGTGTTTCCACGTTGCTTTGTACCGTTAAAGTAAACTCTTGCCCTTAAAGGGAAGTTTCCCGTAGGTGCCATGATTTATGGGGGCCAAATAATGAGGAACAATATCCGAGCGCCAAAATAAATGAGCCCCATGTTTACCTGACCTTAATATGAAAGATTTTCATTTTAGATCCGACGCCGTTCTTTGCATAGACGAAAATTAAATTTGCGATCAGTTTACTTCAGGCCTCCATGCGCACAGTTCTAAAGATAACGTTAATCTAGTGTTTGTTTCACTAAGGCGTAGCAAAATGGGGCTAATCATTTATAACTTGTTTTGTCTTGATATTGCGCTTAAAATATAACCGGTTTAATTTATATTCATGTTAGTTGAAGGCCGTGGTGGCCAAGTGCTTCGAGTAGTTGCCTGCGGCACAAATATCGCAAGTTCGAATCCCGACTGTACCAATGAATTTTTCTGGACCTAAGTACATTGATTAGTCACACTACCAGCTTAGCAAGGTAGGGTTAAGTGTATACTTAGTTACGATTTTATCAAAATTGGTTTAAATATGGTGCTTTTTTAGGAATATTTCAGAAAAAGACAAGTCGGAGATTTCAATGAGCGAAGCCGGGCGGGTCGCTAGTGTATTTATATAAAGAGTTGATTATTTCAAGTTATTCGACATTCGAGCATTTTTTTATACAAGCAAAGTGGCTAAATAGCATGGAATCCGTCTGCTGGCAAGCTGTTACCTTTAACACCAAGGGTGTGTAAAATATTTGATATTTTGATACTATGATATTTTTGTAAAATGTTAAATAGTTTTGTATTATTCGTATTTCTGTTAGCAAAATTAGGTATTTGGTCAGTCAAATGGCTTTTTGACTAGAAACTAATGACCAACAAACATTTCTAAATCAGTCAACAATTAATGGCATACTGGACAAACTAATCATCATTGGAGTATCCACGCAAAACGCGCATCAAACCA
Source organism: Drepana arcuata (assembly GCA_016069955.1). Classification (NCBI taxonomy): domain Eukaryota; kingdom Metazoa; phylum Arthropoda; class Insecta; order Lepidoptera; family Drepanidae; genus Drepana; species Drepana arcuata. Next base: position 29,204 of record JACCPG010011276.1, read on the forward strand.
CAAAGCCTTAAGTAACCTTTTGCACAAGGTTTTGGCCAAAGGTTGCAGTAATATTTATTTTATACAACAAGAGTGGCAAACAAGCATACGGCCCACCTGATGGGAAACGGTTACCGTAGCCTATTTACGCTCACGATACCAATGCTGGCATTTTTTGTTTATCCGCTCCTTTAAAGTAAGCGGTTGAATTTTGTTGTTTACCATAATTGTATATGGTCATTGATGTAAAATAGATAAAACCTCATTGTATATGGTCGAATACTTTCGCAGAGTCCTATTTCACCTCATCCCTATTCAACGCTCTCTTTATACATGCACGTTGGCATGGAGTACCCACACTTAGTGAGTGACTGGTTATATACTGTCATAAACTTTTATAACCAGTGTAGAGCTTGAGTTTCAAACCTATTCTTACGGAACCCAAAAAGAAAACAAACCATTATTCCCTTGCTTCGAAATGTAAATGATCGCGATACTCAAAGACAGTTGGAATCGTATTCGATCCATTTAATTTAATTAAGAAATTTTAGGCCTTAGGGTACTCGTAGCGACGTTGTTAACCTTAGTAAAGCTAATCCCATTTCTTAATGAAAAACCAAAGATTATGGAGTCACGAATATGAGGATAGGATAGAAATATATATATAGATTTTATTATATTACTTTGTAAATCTGTTAGAATCGTTTGTAGCTAACAGATAATTGAGACTGTCTAATGATAGACACATAAGTAGCAATAAAATAATAGTGCGTCTATAAATTGAGATGTAAGCTATCTTATCTTTCGAGTTGGATCAAATTCCACACGGTTTGCAAATTTGATTGAAATTGGTTAATTAGCTTAGGAGCTAATCGCGGACAAACAACGTGACGCGTAATTTATATATATTAAGATATGTCGTCATCGTGTCATATATATCCCTTTACTAATTCAGTGGGTACCAAGTTGCCTTTGTCTAATTTAAAAAACCGTAGTATTCGAGTGTTTTTAGAAGTATATTTTCAAAAGGGTAATTAATATATATGTATTTATATCTTCACGCCTTCCCACAAGTTTCCCCGAAGGGGCAGCAGAGGTGTGTAGGTGTGCCCACACTACCACTTTCCGCCATATTAGGTGCCAGCAATATTCACTACAACTATATTTTAGGTGGCAACGTGACAGATGGCTAGTCCTATTAAAACGAATACCTGATGTATAACTTTCAGAAATGGATTGATGCAGCTCCATGTGATCTTGCAGTCATAATCTTGGATTCTTCAATGAGTTAATGAATGGGAATATTAAAATAATCTAAATAGAAGTCCACTTGAACGTTATGTTGCCAGTACAACTATTCCAGTTAAATGGGCTAAGTATTGCGTCATAGTGAAACTTCTGTTATTTCCAGGCCTTTCTTTAATCTTTTACTCGTACTATCGGGTAGACTAAATACTCATTTACCTCGTATGTAGAATAATTTCTCTTCTTGGTTAAATCATAACTAAGAACTCATTCTGACCACACTCTGATTGTTAACGAATGGACTGTAACCATTGTTATCGGAAGCTAACTTTACCAGGTAAGATATTTAATTAGAGCCCTTAAAGTTGTCAGAACAAAGTTTAATTCTAAACAAAGCAAGAGTCTAGCCCCCATTGCAATGGCAAAGTGAAAGTGGTTTGTACAAGTTTGTAATTAGTGTCGAGTGATAAGCATTCTGCTTTGAATTTTGAATTGAATGCGCAGAAAGGTAAGGATAATAATGCGTGTTTTTATAACTTGACGCTGATTAAAACACTTACACATACGTTTGTTAATAAAACGGTCTAGGTTAATAAAGCCTGAAAATGTAAAGTAAAAAACTAATTCCTTTTTTTATATATATCTATGTATATTGTTATGTATATGTTACTTGTATTGCGGCAACTCTAAATACTAAGCCCTTTGAGGGTTGCCGCAGAATATTTTTCAGAATTTTTAATGAATTACTAAGATAATTTACATGGTCTCGCTAAGGTGGCTAACTATAATATATCTGGAATAAGTATTAATGTTCTTAACAAATACTATGATAAACATTGATCTTATTCTGCAGATATTTAACATAGATTATCTAATTCGTATATTAATTACAATGGAGTAGGACTCAAAGGAATATATTATTTGTCGTGTTTAGAACAAAGTAAGCAGAACAGTGTTGTATTTCAGTTCGGCATTTTGCTTGTATATCGAACTGGTATGTAATATATTATATTGTATTCAAGTAATATTATATTTGGAATTAGAAGAAGATTCCATTTTGGTTACATAGATCAAATTGTTAGGCAGGTATGAAATAGATTTGTAAATTTTGATGATGAATAATATTCCGGTACTCTGTAAGGAACCCGGTATTTTGATAAATACCTATTTATTTGGTTTATACTATAATTTTTAATTTTCAGCATGCAATTAGGTACATAAAAATTAATTATCCATAACTGTGGCGTAAATATAGCAAAAGTGTGAAATAAAAATATTATATATTAATATGTATCTTTATATAATGAAATTTACTTTTCACACAAACTTACAAATAATAGCCCACCCTCGTTTAAAAAAATAAATTTATATACCTATGCAGCTTTGGTTATAACATTGTCTATTATTAAAATTAAGGTAATGAATCTAGACAAATGCGATTAAGACAAGGCCCTATCTACAGCTGTTAACATTACTAACTCTATGTACTAGTATCGGACGGTGGTGTTAATTAGCGAACTATGACAAAGGAAACAGAACTCCCCTCACCTCGCCTTCAGTTTCAAAGTCCCTCATTAAAATGGAAGTGTACTAACTTCGGAGCCATAAGACGTTGTTTTCCTCAGTTGAGCGTTTCCGTTTACATTTAATGAGCAAAATAAATTCAAGAAAGGTACGAAATTGGAAGTCCGTCCTAGTTGCCTATTAATTTTAAAAGTTCAATATTGACTCGGCGAGAAAGTTACAAGGTAAGCTGGGAGCCAGCCTTTGTTGAACATATTTCGTAACGTCGTAATTAAAGTGACATGAATTGTTTTATATGGATACTAGCTGTGCCACCCTGCTACGCTTGGGCGAAAAAAATTTAGTTCGTGAAACACGATCGCAGTGCCACCTATCGGGTAAATCTAAGCCATGCTCGAATCTACGAAAAAAGTAAAAAATCGGTCCAGCCGTTTAAGAGGAATTCACTCACATATACGCACAAAATATAAATATTATGTTTATATATTAAGCAAAAGAGGTATGTATGGGATTGCCGCATATTTATATATTATGTACACGAAAAATACGAAACCAATTATGAGTATACAATTTTGTTTATACAAGATGCGTAGTAAGAAAAACCTCCTATTTTTGAAGTTAGTTATAAAAGCGAGAGCAAAATCAAGAGCACAGAAGCAGAATATTAAAAACACAAAAAAAATACTTGATCTACATATTTTCATACCGTTATTACTGGAAATCTACTGATGTCTGGATATTAATTACCAATTCTTTATTATCTACACCTATGAACCTACAAATTGACAATTCACTTAAAATAATGTTGTAAAGTAAAGTCGGGACTAAATGCAAAATAACCAAAATTACCATAGCATTGAAGGGTATCAAAGCAATTTGTAAGCAAACCAGTAAAGGAATCGTGCTTTATTATTGCCCGGATGCTGATCTGAGAGTGCGTAATCGAATTCCAATAAATCTGCTTTGACTTATTCCTAGGCTTAAAGAAGGTTTTATCTATTACGTATCATTCCTCGTACAAAGGGGTAACTACCAAGAGGTAAGCTGACCTAACCAAATATGGATGATCCTGACGATAAGCGGTTGCTGTAGGCAGTAGACGAAGCAGTTGATTAGGTACGTTTGTAAAGTTATTATTCTTGCGTTTTAGATCTTACAAAAAAGTGACCTATTCTTAACCAAATGCGCTGGATTGATGCAATACTTTCGGTAGTTACCATTAATTATGGCCATCGTATTTATGGAATATAAATAAATACGGAATGAAAAGATTACTTTGTCTTGGACATAATAAATAAATACCTGGTACAATGCCACACAAATTGACCTTGTCCCAAATTAAGCAATGTTTGTGTTATGGTAACTAGATAACGATATATTTACTTATATAAATAGATATACATAAATACATAGGACATCCAAGACTAAGGTACAAATACTCGTGTCCATCACACAAATATCTGCTCTCAGCGGGATTCGAATCCGCGACCTCAAGTTTCGCAGTCAGGAGCTCTAACTACTAGACCAGACGGTACCGTCTGAAAATTCCGAAAAGTATATAGTGTTTGTGCTATGCTTATTTTAATATCCAAAACTGGGAAGTCGCCTGGAAAATCATGTACCTAAGTACATTAGCTAAAGCATTAGTTACCTTTAGTATCCATATGTTTAGCCCACAGCCGAACAAACGAATCAATATGACTACAGCATATTTTTAGCATTTTGAGCGAAGTTCCAAACGACTGTTATGAATTTAGTTATTGTTCTAAAGTATTTTTTTCCCTTGGAAAAGGTTTCCCGTTTCGTCATCCTCTTCTTTATTTTCATTAATATATTTTACACTTTGTAATTTGTCGTTTATATTTGTTGGAATAATAATAATTCTATTTGGCACTGAAAACCAAACAACAAATACAGGCTGCACATTTCAACGTATAGTTAATTAACTGGCTCAAATTAACGTCGGCGTGTGACATTCGACCCTTCAGCAGAGATTGTGAATGAATTCCAATGGACATGTATACATTTACCCGTACATTTATTGATACGTATATACGTACATGCAAACAGTCACACTCACACAAACATACAATCGCACACCCATTATATTTTCGCAGGCAACTGCTCGAACCACTCAGCCACCACGGCTCTTTTTTATAGACATTAGGCTTACATATATATATATGATGATGTTTTAAATTCATGTAATATTTACAAACACATTCTTAGTAACCCAGATCCAAGTGTTAAATAATATAATAACCCAATAAAATTATGGGTCGCGTACAGGCCGTAATTTAATTTTCGTTTTAATTAAGGGGTAGCTTGGGGTTCGTAACAGATGTCCGAAACTGATGTTGATTATTATAATTTTGGATATAAAGTGTCCACCCTTAATGTTAGCGACTCTAAGATGTTAGCAGTCAGCTTGTGGCCGTTGTTGTAACAAATGTTATTTCTTATCATCTCGCCTTACTACAAAGTTTATGTTTAAGTGGCGTGTGACGAGACTATCGGCCTAAGACCCTAAGATACAACAACTTATATTTGAGAAGCCGTGGTGGCCGTTTGGTTCTAGTAGTTACCTGCGACACAAAGATCGCAAGTTCGAATCCCGACTGTACCAATTAGCTTTTCTGAACTTAAGTACAGTGATTAGTCACACCACGAGCTTAACGGTGAAGGAAAGCATCGAGAGGAAACCTGCATACGTCTGAGAAGGAATTCAAAGGCGTACGTATGTATAGTTGAGCTTGAGTAACGGCAGCGGACTCGCCATCTGTCATGTTGGCACCAAATTTTTTTCTCTGGCGGACAGTGGGTGTGTGGGTTCTACCTATACACCTCTGCCTTCTCTTTCGGGGACCCTTGTAGAAGGCGTAAAATAAATAAATCTTTTGGTTGATTGGTGTGTTTAATGATTACAGAATCAGTCTTAGTGAGAGACTGGTGTGAAGTGGCCCTGACGTGGGCTATAGAAAAACCTCTATTTAGTTAAACATAGAACCTCCTACTTTTTTGAAGTCGGTTTAAAATATAATTCTCATGGAAACAGTATTCGATACTTCTATCGGGATTTAACCTCCCAAACTGGCGCACTAACTTCTATAAACCGGGACTCACAGTGGCAACCACAAATTGGCATCGGACTGCGAAATTGGAAGCGTTTTTGAGATAGCACATGCTATTATTTTGGTGAACAGCTAGAAACAAGTTAAGAGTAAGTTATCGTTTCGAATCATTTATTAATTTAAATTGTTCTTTATATACCTTAATATATAGTCCGCCATAGTCGCTCAACGGGTTACCTTCTAGTATATCTCACGCACCGTTGGTCACTCGCCATTGAGAATCAAGGTGAGGCATTAGCTGTTAGCTTGGATGTGGCGAAAGCGTTCGATCGGGTCTGGCATCGCGGTCTTCTATCGAAGCTTCCATCCTACGGACTGCCAGAGGGATTATACAAATGGGTCGCCAGCTTTCTGTCCAGCAGATGCATAAGAGCCGTCGTCGACGGTAGCTGCTCCGAAAGCATGGACATTAATGCTGGAGTCCCGCAAGGCTCCGTGTTGTCCCCGACTCTGTTTCTTCTGCATATTAATGACATGCTTTCTATTGAAGGCATTCATTGCTATGCAGACGACAGCACTGGGGACACTTACTACACGGGCCGTGCTAATCTCCCTCGTTCCACTGGGGAGGAAAGTCGCGAACGACTTGTGTCTGAAATCGAGAGTACACTTCGCAGTGTCTCCGATTGGGGTCGACTAAACCTAGTCCACTTCAACCCCACTAAGACACAGGTGTGTGCGTTCACTGCTAAAAAAACTCCATTCGCTGTGGCTCCACAATTCCAGAACACTCCCCTGAACATCTCGGAGAGCATTAGGATCCTTGGGGTCGATATTTCTGGCGACGTTCAGTTCCGTGGTCATTTAGAGGGCAAGGCTAAGCTGGCGTCGAGGAAGCTCGGTGTGCTCAACAGAGCTAAGCAGTACTTCACATCTTCACAAAGGCTGCAACTTTATAAGTCGCAAGTTCGGCCACATATGGAGTACTGCTGCCACCTGTGGGCTGGAGCCCCTGGATACCAGCTAGGGCCTTTGACGCGGTTCAGAAACGCGCCGCTAGAATTGTCGATGATCCTTTGCTCACAAGCGGCTTGGAATCACTAAGTCTGAGGAGAGACTTTGCCTCCCTGTGTGTGTTCTACCGCTTGTATAACGGGAAGTGTTCAGCAGAATTGTTCGACATGATGCCCACTTCCACCTTCTACCACCGCACCTCTCGCCATCGACGGGGAATTCATCCCCATACCTTGGAACCACAAAGGTCTCGCACTGTGCGCTTCCAAGGGAGTTTTCTTCCGCGAACACTCAGACTGTGGAATGAGCTCCCCGTTGAGGTTTTCCCTGGAGAGTACAGCATGGAGTTCTTCAAGAAGGATGTGAAAAGACTCCTGCAGGGTCGGCAACGTGCGAGTGATACCCCTGGTGTTGCAAGCGTCCATAGGCGGCGGTAACCGCTTACCATCAGGCGGAC
>JACCPG010011280.1:0-22684 GCA_016069955.1 Drepana arcuata
TGATACCCTGGTGTTGCGTCCATAGGCGGCGGTAACCGCTTACCGTCGGAGCGGACCGCACATGCTTGTTAATACACATGTGTCATTATAAAAAATATGGAAGACGTGTTTCGTGTTTGATTGAAACTCATCGCTTAACGGGGTTAAAAAGGTTAGTAGTTTGGTAAAATGTTAATTTGGGGATATTGGCATCGAATACTCCTTAGTGTTTTTAATTATATAATAATAATATATCCTCATGCCTTCCCACAAGGGTCCCCGAAGGGGTAGGCAGAGGTGTATAGGTAATACCCACACACCCACTTTCCGCCAGAGGTATATTAGGTGCCAACGTGACAGATGGCGAGTCCATCGCCGTTACTCAAGCACGACTATACATACGCCTTTTGAATTTCTTCTCAGACGTATGCAGGTTTCCTCTCGATGTTTCCTTCACCGTAAAGCTCGTGGTGTGACTAATCACTGTACTTAAGTTTTAGAAAAACTCATTGGTACAGTCGGGATTCGAACTTGCGACCTTTGCGTCGCAGGCAACTGCTCGAACCACTCGGCCACCACAGCTTTTTTAATTTATTATATATTTGTTTTTAATTTATTCTAGCAAATGCTTGAATCGAATTTAAAAATAAAATCTTGAACCCGAACTTGGATTTAAAAATTAAATCTTGAACTCTAACTTGAGCAAAATGTAATATTCATTATAGTTCGAATGTCAAGTTTAAAAGAGTACTTGACTCGGATTTGAATTGGAAATGACAACTTTATTTATTCTAAGATATTTGGATGAAAAACTTAGCTTACAACTTGATTTTCCTTCGAAAATTCCTTGGAAATCTCTTAGATTAGGTGCCTACTTACTTGGCGAATATTTGCGGTGGCTGTATCTTATCTTTTCTTATCTTACTACTTACTAATATTATAAAGGTGAAAGCTTGTAAGTTTGGATGTTTGCGGTTCTTTCTCTACAAAACGGCTGAACCGATTTGGCTGAAAGTTGAAATGGTGATGGCTTATATTTAGGATTAGGACATACGATACATTTGAATCCGGATTTTTTTTTTAAATGTTTGAGCTCTCTGTCTATACTATATACTTCTTTCGCTTTGTCCACATTCATCAGTCTTTTCATACATGCTCGTCGGTTTCGAGTACTATTGACGTTTCCGTCCTTGAGCGTCCGATCGGTTTGATCTAGGTACTTGGAAAATGGTCTTCCTCTGCCTCTTCATGCACAAACTTTTGCTTTGTATATCTGTTTCGCCTATCTTTCTTCACTCTTTATTTCTATATAACGTTTTGGGCGTGCGTCAATGTGCACGGATGCGTTTATTGAGTGGTTTCAAATAAAACTAAAATAAATAGTTTCGGACCTAATGGGAACTAAGTGCAATGTCTGTGATACGGCAATTTATGATGTCACATTTATGGAGTGTTCTAATGATAACTGTAAAAAGATATATCATGTGAAGTGTCTGGGAATGTCATCGGAAACGTTTGGAGCCCTAACGCAGGATTACAAAGCTACATGGGTATGTCCGGAGTGTATATGTAGCAACCCGAAGAGAGATAACTCCAATACTCCGGTAAGAGGAACCATTATGGATAAAACTTTTACACCATGTGGGTACATTAATATGGAACGCGGCAATCGTGTCAAGTCCATTGATACCCCTATTGTTGATAAAGAAACTAAACTAATGGAAGAGTTACGGGAATTCCGGGCAGAAATGAACGCCCGATTGGACGACCAGTAGAAATCATATGAAGATTTAAGGCAACAGTTTGATAAAACTAATATGGAATTGCATGAATTGAAGTTATGTATGAGGGTAGTGCAAAAAAAGCAAAGTTGATTTATTGGAGAATTAAAAAAAACCATGAACAACAAAAATTTACATATGGAAACAAGACAACCTGACAGAAGAAGAAAAGAAGAAGTACATATAACAACAACAATGAACATATGGAAACAAGACAGCCTGACAGAATAAGAAAAGAAGAAGTACAGATAACAACAACAATGAACATATGGAAACAAGACAGCCTGACAGAAGAAGAAAAGAAGAAGTACATATAACAACAACAATGAACATATGGAAACAAGACAGCCTGACAGAAGAAGAAAAGAAGAAGTACAGATAACAACAACAATGAACATATGAAAACATGACAGCCTGACAGAAGAAGAAAAGAAGAAGTACAGATAACAACAACAATGAACATATGAAAACAAGACAGCCTGACAGAAGAAGAAAAGAAGAAGTACAGATAACAACAACAATGAACATATGGAAACAAGACAGCCTGACAGAAGAAGAAAAGAAGAAGTACAGATAACAACAACAATGAACATATGAAAACAAGACAGCCTGACAGAATAAGAAAAGAAGAAGTACAGATAACAACAACAATGAACATATGGAAACAAGACAGCCTGACAGAAGAAGAAAAGAAGAAGTACAGATAACAACAACAATGAACATATGAAAACAAGACAGCCTGACAGAAGAAGAAAAGAAGAAGTACAGATAACAACAACAATGAACATATGGAAACAAGACAGCCTGACAGAAGAAGAAAAGAAAAAGTATAACGGAGACAAGTCATAATAATAAAAAGGAACTATCAACTTATGCGAAGGTCACACAAAACCAAATGGAGGTATCAAAAAGATCTAGGGTCAGGTACGAAACCACTGGTCACACAGGAAACAAAGGAGCCAAACAATGATGAAATAGTTTCAAACCTAGAAGTTTCTTCAAAACCAGCTAAGGGAATCGATATTATAGAAGAAGGTAAATGAACCCTTGTAAACAAAAAAATAAGAAGTACTCGAACACGGAAGTGAAAAGGGGCGGAAGTACAAGTGCAATTGAAATTCAAGCAACGGAGAAGAAGAAGTTTTTACATGTTTAGCGCCTCAATAAAGAAACTACAGTGGAAAATTTAGAAAAGTACGTAAAAACAATATGCGGTCAAGAAGTGTCAATAAAAATTGAGAAAATACGACCTAGAAGGGAGAGGGATTACGCATCATTTATGATAGGAGTACCAGAAAGCGAGTATGAGAAATTGTGTCAGCCAGAAATCTGGCCGATTAACATTGAATTTTGTGAATGGGTGTGGTTTCGGAGGCCAAAGGAAACCTCCAAACAATCTGGGTAAAGCAATCGAAATTTACTACCAAAATGTTAGAGGCCTCAGAACAAAACTGGAGGACTTCTTTACCGGGGTGGCATCTATGAGCGCAGATTTATATGCAATAACCGAGACCGGCTGCTATGGCTCTATTCAAGATGCTGAACTAGTCCCACAAGGCTACAAAATAATACGCTGTGATCGTACAGATTGGCGAAAGCAAGGCGGCGCGCTTTTAGTGGCCACACCACGTTTTGAACTACGTAAAGTGCAGCAGCCGGACGACGGCGTTAACATTGACGAACATTCCTTTGAAATGATCTGTGTCAAGGTGTATGTGCATGGTAAATTTTTATTTTAATGTTGTGTCGTTTACATATCACCGCATAGTAATGAAAATGAGTATATGTTGTTGTTTAAAATAATAGAACAATTTAGTGTTAAGTACAGTAAGCTTCTAGTACTAGGTGATTTTAACTTATGTTCATCTACTTCATTCTGCTTTTTATTTACAATAACAACAATTAACAATATTTACAAAGAACAGTTGAAACTAACTACTTACAGATAAAACATTTGTCCCAAATCGGTATCCCGAGGCAACGTGCCAAGAAGACTAGCAGCATTGCCACCCTGGATAGCAATGCTGATTCTCTGAGCGAAATATGTTCCAGCCCGCCTGTCACGAGAGGTCTCGACTAGACGGCGCGAGACCTCTTTAAAAAGATGGTGAGCCTCAGGACCCCAAGGCTCCAGAGTTTCAACCGCAAATGCAGCAAATATGTAACCTGACCCGAGACAGGCATACTTGCGGCGCTTGAGGCACTCCTGCTGAGCAGCAGCGGCGCCGGCCGCAACCGATGTGTCAGGAAGATGGGAAGGAGCCAGTGTAGCACACGTAGCGTCCCACACTAAGGGCCGACCCATCCTCTAAATAGATAAACATCTACTTCATATATATGTAATTAATATGATTATTTCAAGACTTATTGTGAATTCACCCAAAGAAATCAGGTAGGTAACTGCTATGATCGCCAGTTAGATTTGGTGTTAACTTCACTAGACGAAAGTGTTAATGTTTGCGAGGCGTCTGAGTTACTGGTGCCAGTGGACGCCTATCATCCGCCGCTTTGAGCAGCAACTGTTGCAATGACTAAACGCGCAGGCGCACCGGACACCGAGACATTAAATGTCTGGTATCTGGTATGTGATGTGATTGGTAGATCTTTTATTTCATGAGTATGTTGAACAGGCTGTGGAATACTATGAGTAGTTGGAACGTGGTGTTCCACTGCCACTTCTTCCACACACTAAGAATAAAAACACATTTTATATCTTTAATAATTTAATGAAAACTATGACAATGCAACAATGAGGCAAATTCTGAACTTTGTTCCACGATGCTGCAACGACGCTGACCAACCATTGACCCTACCTATTATAATAATTATGTCTCCTACTAATATTATAAATGCGAATAGCTGGATTAACTGATACTTGTATGATCAAGAAAATAAATATGCTAATTAATTGAGAACAAACTTTTTATGTATCTATCTATCTAAATGAAATTTTGCGGGGGCACATCTGCTAGTCTCAAATAGGTTGATTAATTTGATATATGTTTGTTACATAATATCAAAGAAGAACTGAACAGTACACCATGCAAAGCTCAATAGTTTCCACACTACATACAAATAAAGGGACATAGTCAAATAGTGGACAATTCCCAAAATCTTCTGTTTCTTCACTCCATACGCGCTGTCTCTCAACCCGTCCTTCATGATGTACTTCCTCAGGCCGATGCACCATACGAGCACCATCTCCTTCCAGTCTATGGACCTGATGTCGAAGTTGTACAGCAGCTGGTCTGTAGGGGACATTCTGCTGAACAGGGTCCGCAAATTGTCGTCCTTAAAGATCCATTCGTTTGTCGAAAAGAACGAATATTTTAGTGACATTTGATATAGCTTTGTGTAGAGTTTGACAGCCCTGGAATGGTAAAAACATTGTTTTTTTGACATAACGAATACGTAAAATATGTGATCGAATCAAAATAGAATTGAGATCAAAGTCATTATTTTCACGTAAAAATCTGCTGTAACGAAAGTTATAGAAATGGTTTCTGTAGAAATCCCGCGAAACACTGTTTAGACGTGAGTATTACAATGCTGTCTTTGAAGCTATTGATTTTATTGCATCTTCAGGAGATTATATTCACATCACCCTATTACTTCTAAAAGACGACTGTTCTATTGTTTCTAAGGCATGGCATCAAGGCAAGGCATGAATACGTCAGTGTTGACGTCGTAGCTATATTATTATGTTCAGTCTCCTTCCTGCGACCATTCAGTTAAAACTTACGAGGGTACTTCTTTAATCTTGATCCTGAACAGGGCGCATACTGCATCTACTATGTATGCGGGTATGTAGTGGAACAGCCAGGTGAGGAGCCAATAGATGAACGGATTCCCTGTTGTTACTGCAGCGCAATACCATATTGCTTTTGGGGGGGCAAACCGCCCTCGAACTTCACCTCTTAGAGTTCTAAAAACTAATCCTGAAAATACAATCCACGCTTGAAAATAGGAAACATATTTCCGTCATCCGATCTTCCAAGGGTTTTCTACACAAATATGGAAAGAATAAAAAGTGGAAAGTTTTAAACTATAATCAATTCGAAATTTCCCGACTATGCTAAGCAACATTCAAACATTAGAGCCATGGTGGCCGGTTGCTCCAACACAAAGATTGCTCGAATCCTACTTCCTTAGCACTCACCCATTTTAAGCTGACACCCAGTACTGCTGATGTTGTATACGGGAAGCTGTGATGGAGTGTCAGCAGTGTCCCACGCCGCGGCGAGGGTGGCGTTGTTCACGTAGTCCACTGGAGCGAGATTCATCCTCACGTCCTTTACCAAACCCACGTGACCCACACCCAGGCCAATTATCGTAATGATCTGTAACCAGCTTATCCGTAAACGCAGTATAAAAATACATATACATTAATACGATTGGCACACGAGTGGCAAACAAGCATGCGGTTCACCTGATGGTAAGCGGTTACCGCCGCCTTTGGACGCTTGCTACACGCGCGCTGCCGACCCTGCAGGAATCCTTTCACAGGGTGTGAAAGAACTTCTGTCTTGTCGTGTCTTGAAGAACTTCTCTACGAATCCGTCTTAATAGGATTCGTAAAATACCTGGCGTGGACGACAGCGTAATTATGAGGATTAAAAAGGCATAATGGATAAGACATATTATAGAATGACTAGCTGTGTCCCGCCCAGCTTCGCCCGGGTGAAAAAGTAAAATTTCCTGAAACACGATCGCAGCGCCACCTATCGGGTCCAATTGTGATGTAAGCTATCCTTTCTTTTAAGTTGGATCAAACTGCATACGGTGTGCAAATTTGATTGAAATCGGTTAAGTAGTTCAGGAGCCCATCGTGGACTTGATTGCCATAAAAAAGGGTATAGTGAGTCAATCTTAAAAGATAGACATATGCTGCCGCGGACTTTTTTTTAGAACTTTTAAAGAGGATCAATTCCCTCATACATGATATTTTCGTAACTTAAACCGTTCACACAGCGTACGCAACGGAAGCTCTCAAAAAGGAATATTTTTTCCCGTTCTGGCAACATTATTAATTTATGCTTCGCTCCTATTGGTCGTAGCGTGATGTTATATAGCCTAAAGCCTTCCTAGAAAAATGGACTATCCAACACAAAAATATTTTTTCAATTCCAACCAGTAGTTCCTGAGATTAGCGCGTTCAAACAAACAAACTCTTCAGCTTTATAATATTAGTATAGATTTATGAACCAGACTCTTACTTGTATATATGGGTTGTAAGGGTTTGGTGAAAAAAGTGAAATTTTTGAAAAGAAAGTTAGACATTCGTGAATACATACGTCAGGGAAACCGATATCTCGTTTCTTGAAAGGCTTCTTGTCTATAAGTCTAGAGGAAACCGGCGCTGTACTCTCCCCGCCTATCCCTTGAGGGTCTCCGCGTGATGATAGTTTAAGAGAGGTAGGGCATAACGGGTTATCCGTTCGAATTTGGAGCTGTCCGACTGGGGCAGGACCTCCACCTTTTACCGTATAAGTCCGTAGCCAAATAAACACTATTGTTTGTGTTGTGTTCCTGCGCGATGAATAAGATTTACAATAATTAGCTCTTTGGGGAGGGGGGGGGATTGTTATATTAATTAATTTATTTATTAAAACTTCCTGCAAACATTATTGCAAAGGCGAACTTAATGCCAAAGGCATTCTCTACCAGTTAACCTTTGGGTGATGCAGAGATAGGCATGGCAGGCTAAAAGATATTACAATAGGGAAATATAAAATTATATGTTTTATTTAATCTATTTATTATATGTAGATTTATTCTATATTTATTATAATTATATACATAAATAATAATCTATATTATATACTACACATAAATATTACTCTGTTGCTACTTGACGGTAGTAGTATTGCTTCACTTTTGCTTTAAATGTATCCCTGCTATTACACATCCTGATTTCCGGGGGGAGTGCATTCCAAAGAAGAATAGATTGGACAGGGAAAGAAGAATGAACAAGGCTAGAAGTATGAGTAGGACAGAGAAGGAGACGATTGTCGGCAGAGCGTAAGTTTATATCATGGTTACGGCAACGTTAGTGAGAAGTAAGATAAGAAGGAGCATTGGGAGAGTGAAGAGCATAGTCAACGACCGCAAACTACGTCGCTGACGAATAGGTAACCATGTTAAGTGGGAGCGGTAAGAAGAGACGTGATCAAACTTACGCAGATTGAATATGAATCGAATGCAACTGTTGAGAAGTCGGTCCAGTTTATTGAGCAGATCTGCATTCAGGTCGGTATAACACACATCACCATAGTCGATCATGGGGAAGATTAAAGTCTGCACAAGCATTGTTTTGGTCCTGGTAGGGAGAAGATTTCTTATATTGTGTTGTAAGCAGAGGGATTAGTCCCAAAATGCTGCCAAAACAGTAAAATCCTCCAAACACAGAGTGGGAAGGCGGAAGTGATACTTCCGTCACCGTTTCCCATCAGGTGGGCCGTATGCTTGTTAGCCACTCTTGTTGTATAAACGACAATACTATAAATTAATCTTTACTCACCCCACTTATACTGTTTATAGCCGAAGTATCTATCCAGCCTGGAGAAGGTTCCTTATATGCAGAGATTACTGAGGAAGAATTGAGAAAAATATTGTCATTACAGAGCCGATTGGTCAGCAGCAGCAAATACCGAATATCGAGAGAGGTAGGGCATAACGGGTTTCCCGTTCGATTTGAAGCTGCCCGCCTGGGGCTGGACCTTCACCTTATAGAAGTCCGTAGTCAAATAACACAATTTATTGTGTTGTGTTCCTACGTGGTGAATAAGGTTTCCAGTAATGAGCTCCTTGGGGAGGGGGGAGGATTGTTACATTGTGTTGGAAGCAGAGGGATTAAACCTTATGCTGTCAACACACTATAACTCTCCGAACACAGAGTGGCAACGCGCAAGTGATACTTTGGTATCTTGAGCGTAAATAGGCTACGGTAACCGTTTCCCATCAGGTGGGCCGTATGCTTGTTTGCCACTCTTGTAGTATAAAAAAAAAAATCCTACGCCGGTTGGATTCATGTGTCCGCAGCTGTACACTTCGTGTACGCAAACGTCTTTATACACGCGTTCGTGTATCACTAACAAAGTATAACTCACCAATAGGAGGCCTGATGATGCAGGCTGGAAGGTCACCGGAGAAGATGCGGACTTGCTCCTCCGCTATGGCCTTCGTGAACACGTATGTATTGGGCCAGTCCTTGATGAGGCTGGAACGAGGAATCAATTTTGATCAAGAGCATTTGTCCTTTTCTGTTAGGGGGTATCACATAGGGTAATAACTTATAATTAAACTGATTAATTTGTATGTTTGATATATGGAACTATCAGCCACATAAGAAATTTTAACCTAAACACCACCGCATTAACGAAGCCTCTCCTCGTCCTCTCGCCATCCTCCCAGTGATGGACTCACTTGGCAGTAGCGCAGTCCAGTCTGGCCGCGTCCATCTCCTCGGCCAGCTGTATGATGGCGGCGGGGGGCATGGGGCTGGGGTACAGCCTCTCCTCGACCTCTCCCCGTCACACCAGTAATGGACTCACTTGGCAGTAGCGCAGTCCAGTCTGGCCGCGTCCATCTCCTCGGCCAGCTGTATGATGGCGGCGGGGGGCATGGGGCTGGGGTACAGCCTCTCCTCGATGTCTCCCCCTATCCTGCTCTCCGTGGCATACGCGAAGGCCGTAGAGACGTGAACGAAGGACCTATAGCAAAGCGTTTATGGAGTCTGCAAACCTGACATGACTGACCTAAATGACATAATGGATAATTCGGACACGTGGACGCTGTAAGCGTCAAACGGGGGTTAAACGCTGTGGCGAGATTACGCCAAAAGAGTGCTTCACCCGCGCACCTCGCACCTCTGCCCTCACCCTGCAAGGCAGCACGTCCCCCTGGGCCACCCCCTTCCTACAGCGCCTACCTAATCCGCCAAAAAACGAATAGAAGCCAGAAAACGAGAAAAAGCGGGTCACGGGTCAGAACCACTGCGGCAAGGGTCCTGCATACTCCTACGTCGCTCTACGTGCAGTGCAGCCGAGCACTCCAGTCTATCTCTCGCCTAAATTAAACTACAAAGGCGGAAGACAAAGTGAAACGTTCACCGGACTGGGATCTGTAGGTGCAGATGACAAATAACCCCATTCGTCAGCCTCTTTAAATTTGCTTGCTGATTTCGGGTACTCATAACGTTCCCATCCTTGAGTGTTCGATGCATTTTGTCGAGATATTTGGAATGCGGCTTACCATTGTTTCTTCCACACTCATTCGCGGTGTATATCTGTTTGGCCAATCTTACTTCAACTTAGACCTTCGCTTACGCCAGTTGCTTGACGGATAACTTTATTGTGGATTCTTCCAAAGAGTTTAAATACCGTCCGGTTCCACCACTTAATGCCTTACTTGAGGTGCTTGCATGCGAGCCCCAGCCGCAGAGCCTCCCTCGTCCCCCGGACATTGGTCAGGGTGGCCACCGCTAAGGGCTCATCGAAACGGGTCGTCGCAGCCACGTGGAAGATTACATCCACCTGAGAGGACATTACAAGAACACTTGAACGGATACATTTTGATGGTATCATTAATATAAACAGTAAAATACAACCCCAGATATAATTAGAAACAGAAATTTCATAATCAAAAGTTACATAAATGACTCCTTTTGATTCTCAATTTCTTCTTATGTGAGTGAGAAGAGCCGCAATATAACTTCCTTATAACCTTGCATGGTGGCCGTTCCAAAATCAGTGGTCAGTCGGTGTATGGTGATACACGAGTGTGTTCACATCCCTTTGGGCGTAAGAGGTTTGCACTATCAAATTGTGATTTAATTTGATACATTTTACGATCCTCGAGATTAATTTTGGAGGATCGATTTCTCGGACCTACCAAAGCAAAGATACCAAGAAGACTGGTGGCATTGCTACGTTGGATGGCAATGCTGGTTCGCAGAGCGAAATACTTGCCAGCCCTCTGGTCACAGAAAAAAGTTTACTCGAGTCCTCCTTACAAAAGTTAGGAGCAGTGATTTCACTAGACTTAACAAGAAGGTCTAGGGTGCGAAACAGTGGTGGGTTAGAGAGAGATCTGCGCCCTGCAGGGGGTTGAAAAAGGATTTAATTTAATGCAAGAAACGCTTTCCAATCGTCTGATTCCAACAATGTATCCTCACCTCTTCAGCCAACGTCGTCCAGTCACCATTACCGATGCCCAGGCCTAGCTGGGTGACGTCTCCCTCCACAGGAACCAACCTCTCCTGGAACTGTGGCTGGTGACTGTGCAGGTAGTCGAACAGCTGGAACGATCAAGTTCATTCACTGTCTAGGGTCTTTCACTATATTTGTACTACATATAATCTTGTTTTAAAGTGATCGAACAATCAGGGATGAGAACGTCATGAGTACTCAAACTGGCGAGCGAGTCTGATGAATGAATGACTAGGTCTGAAGAAATCTGGCGCTCCACTCTCCCAGATTATGAGGATCTCGGTGTCCCTTCGGGGAACCTGTAGAAAGGTATTTTTTATGAGAAAGATGCCCCTCAGAAAACGTATAATAATAATATATCACGCCTTCCCATAAAGGTCCCCGAAGGAATCGGTGTCTAGTTTGTACCCACACACCCACTTTCCGCCAGAGATAAATTTTAGGTGCCAACGAGCCAGACAGATTCAGAAAGTTTAGAAAATTAAATTGTAATCGAGACATTGTATGTATAGAGAAGACTGGTGCTCTATTCTCTCTGCCCACCACTAATACGTAATAATAAACAAACCGGATCTTTCAAGATGGCGTCGAGTCGTTGTTCAAGGGTCTTTCCCTTCTTGGACCGGAGCAAGATGTAAATCTTCTTAATATCGGACGATCTGGAATCAAAGAATATTGATATTGTTATCCTGTTGATCTGTTTCTGCCGCCCAATCTTAGTACGGCCGCTTATCCTTGTTATGTCAGAGTAAGTATCAAAGTAGTATAAATGCAGCTGAGGTCCGTTCTCCTTGTAAACTGTGCGGCGTAACGATATTAGATTAAATCCGCAATGAAGACATTTTCAAAGTAACTTTCGTGAACAAGAGGGTGATTGTAAACATTAAGATGAGTGAAGAAAGATTGACGAACGGATATACAATGCGAATGCGCGTGGAAGAGGAGGCACAGGAAGACCACGTTCCTACCTAGATGAAATCGATCGAATACTCAATGATGGGAATGTCAAAAGTACCAGAAACCTGCGAACATACATGAAGAGGCTGCCGAATGAGATGAAACGAAAGAAGTTTGTAAGTCAAGAGAGAACTGGCACTATCTCTCTGCCTTCACGGAATGGGACTGCGCCACGTCTATGTATATGTTTTTAACCTTGGTTCAGTTTTGTAATTATAATGTTCTCATTAGCATGTCTACACCTACGAAGACGTAGTGTTACGATGGAAAGTTCTGGAGGTCTTGCCGTGTGAAAGCCATGCCAAACAACAACACTTAGCCGGAAATATAGACAAAAGGAGGCAATTAAGAAAGGGCGTAAGCAAGTTGTTTTTGTCGCCCGGCCATTGTTCTGCGGATGCATTCACACGGCAATTCTACGGAAGTCTTAATGGCGGTCTCGAACCTTCCACCGATATCTAGTATATCGTGCCGGTGCCATATATAAGGCGGTACCCGATGGGCACGGGTAGACCCCCCCGACCCCCGCCGCAAGCACTGGCCCGCGCCGATCTAGACGCGCAAATCCCGCCCCCAAATAATATATAAATAAAATGAACAGTCCAGCCCAGCTCCCTTGCTCGCGATCCAGCAACGCCCTAAGCCGAGGTTCGTACCCCATAGGGGGTGCCCTTAGCTGTGTTGTTTAGTACTAAAGTGCCTGGCTGGAGGCCTAGGTCTCGCCATTGAACTGAAGCTACGAGAGACAATACAAAAAAAAAAAAAAAAAGGCACGGGTAGTCAGTTAGTTGAGTTAGTCAGTTAAGTTCAGTTGATTCCGGAATAGAGTTCTGTCCGAGTGAGTGTGATCACAAGTATTTTATCAGTGTCTTAGTGAGTGTTACAGTGTTAGTGAAGTATTTCAGTGCCTAGTGCTTACTGTGTTCTACTGTTACTGTGTTGTAGTGTACCCAGAGTAGAAGTGTTTCAGAACCTAGGGTTTACTGTGTTTTACTAGTACTGTGTTATAGTGAATAGAATTGTAGCGAATAGTGTAAGGATTCATCGTGCAAGTTTCCGGAATTATTCTGTGTATAGATAAAGTGTCTTTGAGTGTAACAACTGGCATCATTAAATTATCCCGAACCCCAGCTCGTAACAGTAGGTAAATGTGGATATAAATAGAATATTTTTCCGTGGTTTATAGCAATGTGAACTGTTTCGTACTATTTGTCCAGACTATGTCCAGCACGTTTGTCGAAAACTACATTAATACCAGAACGAATAATTATACATCACGCCTTCTCTAAAGGATCTCCTGAGAAGGCAGAGGCCCAACACTTTTTGCCAGAGACATATTTTAAATTCCAACGTGACTGATTTCGAATCCACCGCCGTTACTCAAGCACGACTATACATAAGCCTTTAAATTTCTTATCTAACGTATGCAGGTTTCCTCTCGATGTTTTCCTCCACCATAAAGCACGAGGTGTGACTAATCACTGTACTTAAGATCAGACAAAAATATCAGCACAGTCGGGATTCAACTGCCAACCGTTATGTTACATGACTTAGTAAATGCGAAGTAATGTTCTATCAATCTTCTTAACCGATCTTGGATCGAATCCGCAATGAAGAGAGTCGCAAATCAACTGGAGTGAATGCGGGCGTAATTGTAAAGACGAAGAAAGGCATGTTACGCTGGTTTGGACATATAAAAAGGATGAGAGAAGAAAGTTTGACGAAACAGATATACAAAGCAAAAGTGTGTGCAAGAAGAGGCAGAGGAAGACCACGTTCATACTACCTGGATCAAATCGATCGGACGCTCAAGGACGGGAACGTCAAGAGTACTTGAAACCGACGAGCATGTATGAAGAGACTGATGAATGTGGACCAAGCGAAAGAGGTATGTAAGTCTAGGGAGAACTGGCGCTCTATACTCACTGCCTACCCCGTTGGGGACTCGGCGTGATGATATGTATGTATGTTCTATCAAGGTTCTTCGTGGCGCGTATGTAGCAAACTACATTTATAATAGAACCAAGAATCAAGCATACCTAAATAGTTTCTCCACCAGATGTTTCCCCAGGAACCCTGAAGCTCCTGTGATGAAGACCGCCGCGCCCCTGTAGAACTGCTGCATGGGGGATGTGCCGAGCTGCATCGCTTCGTACATGGGCTGCTGGCGGGCCAGGACTGCCGCCTCCAGTTCTTGGGCCGGATCCATGATCTGGGACGGAGCAAGCATCAACCACAGAGATCGTGTCGCCGTTTCTTCTCCTACCAGATTTTTTCTTGGGGAAGTTGTGAGGGTAACTCTATATATCATACTCTAGTTGTGCCCCACGGCTTTGTCCGCGTAAATATTGATTTTATTTGTGATTTATTTAATACAATATATCCTACTAGCTTTTTCCTGCGGCTTCCCCCGCGTGGAGTTCGAAAAAGTAGCTTGTGTATTTCCCTGCTAGAATCGGTTCAGCCGCTATGCCTTGAAAAAGCAACATACTTTTATAATATTAGAACTGAATTTTTTTCAAAAGTGGCCTATGTTGGCTAAATAAATTTTCTTAAAATCCTATGTATAGTTGTGCTTGAGTAACGGCGATGGACTCGCCATCTGTCACGCTGGCACCTAATATACCTCTGGCGGAAAGTGGGTGTGTGGGTATTACATATACACCTCTGCCTACCCCTTCGGGGACCCTTGTTGGAAGGCGTGAGGATATTATTATTATTATTAAATCCTATGTCCTACATAATCTCGAAAAATCCTAAGTATACGCCATCACCTTTTCTACTTTCAGCCAAATCGGCTCAGCCGTTTTGCCGTTAAAGATCTCGTTGTTCCGCGGGAGGTTGTCAAGCACCTGCCTTCTTGTCATGCCCCGATCAAACGGCGTGATAGTTCTTTGTGCAGCATGTAAGCCGTGGTCTCAACGACCAAGGCCGAAAATATAAGCTCTTCAGAGGCATGCATACTTGCAGCGTTTGAGATTTTCCCGTTGCAGCAGCTAGCAGCTAGCAGATAAGTTTTGTACAATATTTTAGATTTTTGTGCCATAACAGCTTTTTATGGAAAAAGAAGATGTGAAAAATACACACTCACCTATTTATCTATTGTAAGATTCAAGCAGATACCTCGCCTGTCCGTCTGCGATACAACTGAATAGTAACTTGCACGCGATTGAGCCAACTGTTCATTCCTACTTGCCATTATATTACTTTGCGGGATCAGAGTTCGGATCATTAGCTGATTGAAATGCAAAACATTTGGTGGTGTTTTACTTCCTATTTTATATATCGTATTACTTATTCGGTCACCATATTTATGTCTGAGTGTGTCTGTTTTCCATTTATCATTGTGATCATCTTGCGTAAAGAACGGATACACTACAAAATCCGAAGAATTAAAATTTGGATGTGCCTATGTTCAAAATATTCTCCTCACGCTTTCCCACAAGGGTTCTCTAAGGGGTAGGCAGAGGTGTGAGAGGTGGCAACACCTACTTCTCGGATACATATTTAAGTGTAAATCTGAAAGATGACGAGTCCATCGCCTTTACGCCGGTAATATTCGTACAGTTTAAAGAAGTCAGTGTCAGTCAGACAGTCGCAGACAAATGCTAGTTTATAATGCCATGCAGAATGCGCTACATTCGTGCAATTAAATAAGCAAACAATTGTACATAATGATACGATACCAATACATATGCAATACCTACTCGATTGTTTTTTGAATGATTGTCGAAATAATATGTTGATTTAAGCTTTTTCCAAAAATTTAAACTGTTAAAAAGTTAAAATGCTTTGCAGACTTTAATCTTCCCCATGATCGACTATGGTGATGTGTGTTATACCGACCTGAATGCAGATCTGCTCAATAAACTGGACCGACTTCTCAACAGTTGCATTCGATTCATATTCAATCTGCGTAAGTTTGATCACGTTTCTTCTTACCGCTCCCAACTAACATGGTTACCTATTCGTCAGCGACGTAGTTTGCGGTCAGTGACTATGCTCTTCACTCTCCTTCACTGTCCTAATGCACCTTCTTATCTTACTTCTCACTTTCAGTATCGTTGCTGTAGCCATGTTATAAACTTACGCTCTGCCGACAATCGTCTCCTTCTCTGTCCCACCCATAGTTCTACTCTTGTTCATTCTTCTTTCCCTGTCCAATTGGTCTTACTCAGGAATGGTCTCCCCCCGGAAATCAGGATGTGTAATAGCCGTGATACATTTAAAGCGAAAGTGAAGCAGCTTTACTACCGTCATGCAGAAACTGAGTAATATTTATGTGTACATACATATCATCACGCCAAGTCCCTAACGGGGTAGGCAGAGAGTATAGAGCGCCAGTTCTCTCTAGACTTACATACCTCTTTCGCTTCGTCCACGTTCATCAGTCTCTTCATACATGCTCGTCGGTTTCGAGTACTCTTAACGTTCCCGTCCTTCAGAGTCCGATCTATTTGATCCAGGTAGTTGGAACGTGGCCTTCCTCTGCCTCTTCTTGCACACACTTTTGCTTTGTATCTGTTTCGTCAATCTTTCTTCACTCATCCTTTCTATGTGTCCAAACCAACGTAACATGCCTTTCTTCATCTTTACAATCACGCCCTCATTCACGCCAGTTGAGTTGCGAATCTCTTCATTGCGGATTCGATCTAATATCGTTACGCCGCACATTTTTCGAAGAGATCGCATCTCGACTGCATTCAAGCTATTTTCATACTTCCTCTGACATACCCAGGATTCGCTGCCATACAATAAGGTAGGTACCAATATCGCGTTGTGGACGGCAACTCGAGCATTCTTGCTCAGACTTTTACTGCCCATCAACGCCGACATGGCTCCATTCACCTTATTTCCGGCAGTTATCCTTCTTTCAATATCTTTTCATACTTTCCATCTCGTGTGAACATGCTTCCAAGATATACAAATTCATTCACTTGCTCTAGAATTTGCCCATTTACCGATATAGCACACTCGGTCACTTGTTCATCTCTTTCGAATACCAATTCTTCTTCTTCTTTTATGTGTATTATATGATATTTATTTATATTTATGTATTATGTATATATATATATATATATATATATATATATATATATATATACATAGTACAGTACAGAGTACAGAGGTGTACCCACACACCCACTTTCCGCCATAGGTATATTAGGTGCCAATATAGAGGTATATTATATTGCATAGTAGGTATATTATAATAAAATAAATAGAATTTATGTTTATATTTCCCAACTATTTATTTCTTTTATAGCCTGCCATGCCTATCTCTGCATTACCCAAAGGTTCACTGGTACAGGATGCCTTCGGCATTAAGTTCGCCTTAGCAAAATGTTTTGCAGGAAATTTTAAAAAATAAAAAACTAAATAAATTAACTGTAGTACATCACATCATGATACCATTTCGAAATATTGCTGGAGTAAAAAGAAACGAACGCATGAATTGTTGTGGTGGCAATGGTTCGAGCAGTTGCTTGCTTCCACCAAGATTGCAAGTTCCGACTGTACCATCTGTTTCTCCTAAATGCAGTGATTGTTCACACCACTTTACGGTGAAGGAAACATCGAGAGGAAACCTGCTTATGCTTGAGCAGATATTCAGTGGTGTATGTATAGGCGTGCCTGAGTAACGGCATCGGACTCGTCATCTGTCATGCTGGCACTAAAATATATCTCCGGCGAAATGTGAACGTATGGGTACTGCCTACACACCTCTGCCTACACTTTGGGGAATCTTGTGGGCAGGCGTGAGGATATATTATTATAAATTTTTAAGTTTCTACTTTTTCATTAGACTCCTTGATTTTATTTTATATCCTCACGCCTTCCTACAAGGGTCCCCCCGGGTAGGTAGATCCTTTCTTTTAAGTTGGATCAAACTGCACATCATCATCAGCCCACTCTAGTCCACTGCTGGACATAGGCCTCCCCTAATGAGCGCCATAGCGCCCTGTCTTCAGCTTGCCGCATCCAGCATCTGCCAGCAGTCCTTCGCAAATCGTCATCCCACCTGGTCGGAGGGCGTCCTACACTACGTTTGCCTAGTCGAGGTCTCCACTGAAGAACACGTTTACCCCAGCGGTTGTCGGTTCTTCGCGAGATATGGCCGGCCCACTGCCACTTCAGCTTGCTAATTCTTTGAGCTATGTCGATAGCTTTGGTTCTCTGTCGGATATATTCGTTGCGAATCTTATCCTTCAGAGAGACTC
Source organism: Drepana arcuata (assembly GCA_016069955.1). Taxonomy (NCBI): domain Eukaryota; kingdom Metazoa; phylum Arthropoda; class Insecta; order Lepidoptera; family Drepanidae; genus Drepana; species Drepana arcuata. The sequence goes on from JACCPG010011280.1 coordinate 18,148, forward strand.
CGAGCATAGCTCTCTCCATAGCTCGCTGAGCGACCTTAAACTGGTGGACCAGCCCTATCGTGAGTGTCCACGTCTCAGCTCCGTAGGTCATGACGGGTAGGACGCACTGATTGAAAACTTTAGTTTTCAAACATTGCGGTATGGATGACGAGAAGACTTGACGTAGTTTCCCAAACGCTGCCCAGCCCAGCTGGATCCTCCTCTTGGCCTCCTTCTCAAAATTGTTTTTACCCAACTGCAGAATCTGCCCAAGGTACGTGTACTCGGAAACAATTTCAAGAAGGTGGCCATGTACGACAACCGGTCCCGGATCAATGTGGCCATTGATCATGACTTTGGTTTTATCCAAATTCATGCCGAGACCGATGCGTCGCGAGGCTGAAGCTAGGCCGTCCAGCATCCGGTTTAGCTCCTCCAGCGACTCCGCCATTAGGACTATGTCATCAGCGAATCGCAGGTGAGAGATGTACTCGCCGTTTATCAAACTGCACACAGTGTGCAAATTTGATTAAATTGGTTAAGATGTCAGGAGCCCATCGTAGACTTGATTTCCATAAAAAAAGGTGTGAGTCAATCTTAAAAGATAGACATATACTGTCGCGGACTTTTTTTTAGAACTTTTAAAGAGGAACAATTCTCTCATACATGATATTTGTGTAACTTAAACCGTTTACGCAGCGCACGCAACGGAAGCTCTCAAAAAGGAATATTTTTTCCCGATCTGGCAACATTAGTCATTTATGCTTCGCTCCTATTGGTCGTAGCGTGATGTTATATAGCCTAAAGCCTTCCTAGAGAAATGGACTATACAACACAAAAATATTTTTTCAATTCCAACCAGTAGTTCCTGAGATTAGCGCGTTCAAACAAACAAACAAACTCTTCAGCTTTATAATATTAGTATAGACACTTGTTTTGCTGAGTTTTGAGCAAGCAAATTTAGGTCAGTGTTGAAAAAAATCTTTAACACTATAAAAGTTATTGTCATTCAGCCATTTATATAATTGAATTTTAAACTGCCTATAGCTTAACAACTTTTATTTACTAGGTAACTTATTATATACTCCAATGCACATGAATAGACGACTTTCACTATATTTACTTAATTTAGGAATTTACTAACGACAAGTCTGCCTGGATCTCTACGATTTCGTGCGCAAACGCCATCTACTATTTGAAAGAGGTTTTTATGTCTCCATACAAACATACAGGCTTCAAAGATAATATAAAGAGATGGTAGTGGCAGTAGCCCAAGTCTCTTAAACACTGGTCCAAAGAATGCACTTTTTTTGCGCTATAAATAGCCTATTCTGGCCAGTGCTACTGCCCCAAACTACAAGTCCGTAAGTAATATAGGTTGTCTAAGCTCTATGGTCCGCCATGAAGTATGCTCTAATTGTAAAACCCTTTAATTTGATACCCTTAAAAAGGAGTAGACCACACAATTAGGAAACCCGCCATTTTGTACTGGCGGCCATTTTAGATTTGGAATTATCATGGTGTGCTGTATTCTTCTAGGCTTGATTGGTGGATCTTTTATTTTACGGATATGTTGAGCATGCTGTGAAATAATATGTCTAGTTGGAACGTGGTCTTCCTCAGCCACTTCTTCCACACGCTCCCTTCTTCAAGAATAAAAATACATTTTATACCTTTAATTGTTTAATGAAAACTACAATGCAATAATGAGGCGATAAACGAACCTTGTTCCGCGATGCTGCAACGACTCTGAGCGACCTTCGACCCAACCTATTCATAATATTAATTACGTCTCCTACTAATATTATAAATACGAAAGTTTGCGAGCATGTTTGTTGCCCTTTCACACAAAAAACTGAACGGAATTGATTTAAATTTGACCCAGAGATAGCTGGAGTAAAATGTTACAGGGGGCATAAAATAAAAAAATAAATAAAAAAGCATATATTTCTTACAGAATTGGAATTGGATTTGATGATTTCAGCAAAATCCAGAGAAGACTGGCTCACTTTGGAGGAGGCCTTTACAGGGGGCGTAGCTAGTCACATTGGATGATGTATGGTGGGTGTGTGGATAATATATGTTTGTTACTTAACTCAAAGAATAACTGAACAGTACACCATGCAAACGTCAATAGTTTCCACACTACATACAAATAAAGGGACATAGTCAAATAGTGGACAATTCCCAAAATCTTCTGTTTCTTCACTCCATACGCGCTGTCTCTCAACCCGTCCTTCACAATGTACTTCCTCAGGCCGATGCACCATACGAGCACCATCTCCTTCCAGTCTATGGACCTGATGTCGAAGTTGTACAGCAGCTGGTCTGTAGGGGACATTCTGCTGAACAGGGCCCGCAAATTGTCGTCCTTAAAATTCCATTCGTTTGCCGAAAAAAACGAATATTTTAGTGACATTCGATATATTTTTGTATAGATCTTGACAGCCCTAAAAAGGTAAAGGTGTTGTGTTTTGTTGACATGACAAATACAGGATGCCTAAGAAAGAAAATTTATCAGTTGCTCATATAACATGTGATAGGGTACAATACTGTGAAGAAAATCAAAATAAAGTTGCAACCATAGTTGACAAATTAATGCCATTATTTTCGCATTAAAATCTACTGTAACGAAAGTCATAGAATGGTTTCTGTAGAAATCTCATAAAACCTTGTTTCGAAGTTAGTATTAATGTCTTTAAAAATGTTGTCATTTCGTTAACTTTGGAGCTATTTCTCTTTACAACACCCTATAACTTCTAGAAAACAACTGTACAATTTTCTAGGCACCTTGAATACGTAATTAATGATGTATACGCTGTGATAGATTGCAGCCGCTTCATGCCGTTCAACCAAACTTACGAGGGGACAGCTTTTATTTTGATCCTGAACAGGGCGCATACTGCATCTACTATGTATACGGGTATGTAGTGGAACAGCCAGGTGAGGAGCCAATAGATGAACGGATTCCCTGTTGTTACTCCACAACAATACCACACTGCCATTGGAGTAGACAGCGCTCTACAAGCTTTAGTGCGGATAGCCTTTTCAATAAATCCTGAAAGTCAATTTAGTCATTATTCGTTCGGCGAAACATGAATTTCAAGCATTTCATCGAGCAGCCAGTGAGTTTACATACATACGTGCGTATTGTTACGATGGTAGTATCACGGTCTCACGATCACATTGGTTGAATAATTGAACTTACGCAAGGTGGTGGCTGGTGGAGGTGGAGGATGCAATCTTATGCAAGTTGGAGGCTACAACCTTATGCAAGATGGAGGATGCAATCTTATGCAAGGTGGAGGCTACAATCATATGCAAGGTGGAGATGCAATCTTATGCAAGGTGGAGGCTACAATCGTATGCAAGGTGGAGATGCAATCTTATGCAAGGTGGAGATGCAATCTTATGCAAGGTGGAGACTACAGTCTTATGCAAGATGGAGGATGCAATCTTATGCAAGATGGAGGATGCAATCTTATGCAAGGTGGAGGCTACAATCATATGCAAGGTGGAGGATGCAATCTTATGCAAGATGGAGATGCAATCTTATGCAAGGTGGAGGCTACAATCGTATGCAAGGTGGAGATGCAATCTTATGCAAGGTGGAGGCTACAGTCTTATGCAAGGTGGAGATGCAATCTTATGCAAGGTGGAGGCTACAGTCTTATGCAAGATGGAGGCTACAATCGTATGCAAGGTGGAGGATGCAATCTTATGCAAGGTGGAGGCTACAATCATATGCAAGGTGGAGGCTACAATCATATGCAAGGTGGAGGCTACCATCATATGCAAGGTGGAGGCTACAATCTTATGCAAGGTGGAGGCTACAATCGTATGCAAGGTGGAGATGCAATCTTATGCAAGGTGGAGGCTACAGTCTTATGCAAGGTGGAGATGCAATCTTATGCAAGGTGGAGGCTACAGTCTTATGCAAGATGGAGGCTACAATCGTATGCAAGGTGGAGATGCAATCTTATGCAAGGTGGAGACTACAGTCTTATGCAAGATGGAGGATGCAATCTTATGCAAGATGGAGGATGCAATCTTATGCAAGGTGGAGATGCAATCTTATGCAAGGTGGAGGCTACAATCGTATGCAAGGTGGAGATGCAATCTTATGCAAAGTGGAGACTACAGTCTTATGCAAGATGGAGGATGCAATCTTATGCAAGATGGAGGATGCAATCTTATGCAAGGTGGAGGCTACAATCATATGCAAGGTGGAGGCTACAATCGTATGCAAGGTGGAGATGCAATCTTATGCAAGGTGGAGGCTACAATCATATGCAAGGTGGAGATGCAATCTTATGCAAGGTGGAGGCTACAATCGTATGCAAGGTGGAGATGCAATCTTATGCAAGGTGGAGACTACAGTCTTATGCAAGATGGAGGATGCAATCTTATGCAAGATGGAGGATGCAATCTTATGCAAGGTGGAGGCTACAATCATATGCAAGGTGGAGGCTACAATCATATGCAAGGTGGAGATGCAATCTTATGCAAGGTGGAGGCTACAATCGTATGCAAGGTGGAGATGCAATCTTATGCAAGG
>JACCPG010011282.1:0-13839 GCA_016069955.1 Drepana arcuata
CTTTTAAATCTGTCAAGCAATTGTTCATGAACAGATTAAACAGCCATGGTGACGCTACACATCCCTGTCTAACACTGTTACAGTATACATTGTAATCTTTGTCTAGCACCTTTGTTTGTTAATTTTTTTCACGTTCGATATTTTGTAAATTTTTCAAGTAATCGAGTATGGAAAATTCGATATATATATACATACATACATATCATCACGCCAAGTCCCTAATATCGATATATTTGCCCATACCTACTGTGATCTAGCGAAATCTAAGTTTTTAGTAATAATAGCCGATGTGCTATTCAATTGCTCAATTTGTTCGAACCATTTCGAATAAAAATCTATAATCTAATTCGAATATAATCATTCAAATCATAATCGATAGTAGTAGGTAACGAGGGTCTCACTAAGTGGACATGTATAGATAGTTTCCTTTGTAAAGTCCAACATACGTTGAGCTCTCGAGTACGTTGGATCTGTTTGAGGGGTCTATAAAACTGATCGGCTATCGGCGGTTTTCGTACAAATCTACATACTACATACATACTACAGTCAATTTTAGTTTGACCTCACAGTTTGAAATGAAAACAGAGGTACATTCGTCAATTGTTATTTGTTTGTTGATTATCATTCGATTGCTTATTTGTCACAACGAATGAATCAAAATTCGACTAAACAGTTGTCAATTGATTCGATAGTTTTTTTTTTTAATAATCGCCAATCGCCGTCGTTAGTGTGATCGTGATGTGTGGTAGGTACCTACTAGACTGCGACCATAGACTATGGTCTATGGACCGAAGACGACAATAATGTTGAATAAGTGAGTCAACAGATACCAAAATTGTAACTCTCAGACCACTAATGGCACTAAGATTTATAGTTTAGTAACTGTTAATAGTAGGTATATTTTAACGACGTTAAAAAGTACATATTTTTATTAACCAGGAGTTTGTAGCTGTACTTTCAGGAGAAACTTAAAGATAACTCCTTCTAGTAACTAGGTTGCGACCTTTCGTAAATAATACCCCAATAGGATTTTCCCTATATAAGTTAAGTAAATTAATTTTCTGTCGATGTTTTCGAAAATATTTTAAAGAATTTAACAAGTAGCCGAAGGTTAAGGACTAAAATACTTTGACACTAAATCACAATTATTTAAAAAAAAAAAGAAGTTACGTCAAAAAAACAAGAAAGTTTAGTGAGCAGTTTCGTTTTCTCAAGTAATTGTAAATTTTTTAGCAATTGAATAATACGATAAGATAAGATTACCAGGTGACAAATTTGATTAGTGAGACGTGTTTTTGTTTAATCACCCACTTTTTATGGAGAATCGACTTTATTAATTTATTTGTAAACTTTTTACCAGGCTTAAATCCTAAGTGCTTGTTTCTTTTAATATTTTTGTGTTTAGATCTCTTTGATCCGACATAGTGGTCGCAGTTATTGCTCCGAGATTGTTAACGCTTGCAAATCAATTGCGGTAAGTAATCGCACGTTTATCTCTCAGGATTATAACTCGTGTTGGGTATCCTGCTCGAGTATTTTTTTTTTGTTTCTTGAACCAACTCTGATTGATATCCATATCTCAGATGAGAGTACATGTCCTTGTCAGTCACAAATTAGAATTAGAAAGACAGAGGTACTTAAATCATGTTCACTTGTTGTAAATCATGAATGTTCATAATATGTTTGTTATTGCACTAAGCATTCAACAGCAGGGATCCTGTGATGCACTGATTAGTTGCTGAGATAACTGACAGTGGGAAACTAGTCTATATATACAGTGTACTAGTACTATATACACTCAGGGTCCAAGATTCAGTAATAAAAGAAATACAGATAAGTTCTACTGTACAATCAACAACTGCGGTGACTATGCAAAGGACCACATGGTCTCACTTATTTGTAAAAAATATTATCATCCTCATGAAGAAGCTGCCCACAACATTTCTATGTATGTCATAAATGTCATAATGTCCACATGAAACACTGTGTCTGTCACTCAAGTCATATGTTTATAGATTGTGTGTATGTATGTACATATTTAGTTTTCAATCACATATTATGATAGTGTCCCCCCCAATTTGCAGTTGAGGGGTCGAGGGATGCAGGGAGTATGACATGACTCTATTAATAGCAGTGTGTGTGTGCACTCATAGGTAATCAGTGTGTACCGATAATACACAAACATTAGTGGAACGTTGCACACTTAACATGTGGTGTGTAACCAGGTGGCCATGCTATTCTATGTGCTGGAATCATTTGATAGTCATACAAGAGGGTTTAACAAATGTATGTTGTAAAATAACTAAATAGTGGTGGCATGTATGAGGTTTGAGGCTGAGCTATCACAGTGTACCACCTATGGAAATGAGTAATATTGAACATCGTGCCAAGCGATTCGAAACGATCAGGATACCCCCGGCGGAGGGCGGAGGGCGGAGGGCGGAGGGCGGAGGGCGCAGGGCGGAGGGCGCAGGGCGGGGCGGGGATGCCGCCATGGCGTCGCGGCGCGTGACGCGCAAGTGGGAGGTGTTCGCGGGCCGCAACCGCTTCTGGTGCGACGGCCGCCTCATGACGGCGCCGCAGCCCGGCGTGTTCGCGCTGACGCTGGCGCTCATCTGCGGCACGTGCGCACTGCACTTCGCCTTCGACTGCCCCTTCCTGGCGGCGCGCGTGTCGCCCGCCGTGCCGGCCGTGGGCGGCGCGCTGTTCGTGCTGACGCTGGGCGCGCTGCTGCGCACGGCGCTCAGCGACCCCGGCATCATCCCGCGCGCCGCGCCGCCCGAGGCTGCGGCGCTGGGCCCCGAGGCCCCGGCGCTGGGCCCCGCGGCCCCCGCGCTGGGCCCCGAGGCCGCCGGCCGGCCGCCGCCGCGCGCGCGCGAAGTGCTCGTGCGCGGCCGCCCCGTCAAGCTCAAGTACTGCTTCACCTGCAAGATGTTCCGCCCGCCGCGCGCCTCGCACTGCTCGCTGTGCGACAACTGCGTGGACCGCTTCGACCACCACTGCCCCTGGGTGGGCAACTGCGTGGGCAAGCGCAACTACCGCTACTTCTACACGTTCGTGGTGTCGCTGTCGTTCCTGGCGGTGTTCGTGTTCGCGTGCGCCGTGACGCACCTGGCGCTGGCGGCGCGCGGCGCCGGACTGGCGGCGGCGCTGCGCGGCGCGCCCGCCTCGGCGCTCGTGGCCGCCGTGTGCTTCCTGTCCGTGTGGTCCGTGCTGGGGCTGGCCGGCTTCCACACCTACCTGGCCTCCACGGACCAGACCACCAACGAGGACGTGAGTGCCGCGCCCCGCCCCCCGCCCCCCGGCCCGCCCCCCGCCCCGCCCTGAGCCGTGCGCTTGTTGCAGATCAAGGGGTCGTTCTCGACGCGGCGCGGCGTGGCCAACCCCAACCCCTACTCGCGCGGCAACGCGTGCGCCAACTGCTGGCACGTGCTGTGCGGCCCGCTGGCCCCCAGCCTCATCGACCGGTGAGCGCCGCCGCCCGCGCCCGCGCCCGCCCCCGCTAAGTGCTTGTTCACGTTGGAGCGCGCGGCCGCGGGAGCGGGCGCGGGCGCGGAGACGTGGCGAGCTCGTGTTCACATTGTCCGCCAGGCGTTTGCGCGAGTATGACGTGTTGTCAGAGGTTGAAAAGATAGACGACGATCTTTTATTTCTAACCGAAAATTCATACCTTAAGTGGGAGATGAGGATAAAAATTAGAATTGGTGAGCACGAAATTAATAAAGAAAGAGAACGATATAGCGAATTTCATACATTATATAGTAATTTAAGAGAACAACCTGCAAGATTTTTTGGATATACCAGGATGACTGTCAACTGTTTTGATTCGAGTGACAAGTTCAAACTGGTTGAACTTACCTGGCGTCGCGAGTGAATCGCGCGCTCCGCCGCTAGTTCGGCGTGAACACACACAAACGTCTCACTCGTTTGATATTGCCGCGAGCGCGCCGCGCGCGTTAGTCGCTAGCTTGCCCGTAGAGCTTGTCCAGAAAGCGCGATTTACGCGCGCGTCCACTCGCGCGTTTTCATTTGTATTGTATTGTATTTCGTCCACTCGCCACGGACACGCGCGTAGTGCTGGACGCTGCAATGGCGCCGGAGTATCTCGACTCGCGCGGCGCACGCGCGTAAGACGAGCGAGTCGCGAGTCCCGCTCATTGCAAGCGTTTTACGCGCGTGTGAGGTAACGCGCGAGAGCATCTGGACGGAATGTATGTAGCTCTAGTAACGCGAGAACGCGCGAATGCCTACGCGCGTGTCCACTCGCGCGTAGGCATTCGAGCGCAAATCGCGCTTTCTGGACAGGCTCGTAGACCGCATGTGCGTTTTTACGTGAACACTTGGATATTACATCATGTGTTTGATATTTCGTGACCGCGCCCGCGAGTCAACGTGATCAAGCACTAATGGTTGCTCCCGCGACAGGCGCGGCGTGTTCACCGTCGACGTGAAGGATGAGCTGCCGCCGAGCTTCGTGCGCGCGCTGAGCGGCCCCCCGCCCCCCGCCGCCCCCCATCACCCCCCACACCCCCAGCACCCCCCGGCGCCCCCCGGCCCGGCGGAGGGCCCGGTCCTCGTGCAGCCCGCCCGCCTCACCTCGTTACGCGACGGTATCTATTCAATAAATTTATGTCGTAATTAATAAGTAATTGTAATAAGCATTGTGTATTTAATATTGTGTTAGCGTTATTTAAGCGTTAACGTTACGTTCCCGAACATGTCTCCTGCCTACGTACGAATTTTCGTATTTGTAATGCGAGCTTACATCGCGCAAACGATAACATAATATTTGATACTTACCATGCTATGATCAGTTGAAGTATGCTATGCACCCTCGGCGCACTGTCATAGGTCCGAGTGTTGCAGGCGCGCTGGGCGGCAGCTACACCAACCTGTTCGAGGGCGGCGAGCCTGCGCGCCACGCGTACATGAACCGCTCGCTCGACCTGGACCCCGTGCCGCTGCAAGGTGAGTCCCCCCCCACCCCCCCTACCCCCCCAGCCCCGGGCCGGGACCCGCTCCAGTCGCCGCTGTTGCAGACGTGTGCGCGGGCGGCGTGCTGAGCGCGTCGCGCCTGCGGCTGCTGCACCACACCACCATGATCGACGCCGCGCTCGACCTGGACGAGCCCGAGCCGCCGCCGCACTTGCCGCCGCACGCCACGCACGCGCCGCACGCCACGCACGCCGCGCACGCGACACTCGCCATGCACGCGCCGCACGCCACGCACGCCGCGCACGCGACGCATGCGGTCGCCGCACTCTGACCCTACGCCCCAGCTCCCTGTAAATAACGTAATATAATTAGATTAAATAAATAAGTGATATTGTAGGCTCCATCCTATGTTTTATTTTACTATTTAAATAATGAAATATCAAATGTATGGTATATTAAAGAATATACAAAGGCCGCCATGTTCACGAATGTGTGTAAATGTAATAAAATAAATAAATATATGGTATTTACTAAAAACGTTTATTTCATGCAATTGGTTAGACCTGCTTTGATGACGCGGCAACTGTACGACCTGCGTCGTGTGTGGTCAGTCCGCAGTGTACCTAGAGCTATGTACGCACTTATTTATAAATCAACTAGCTGTCCCGCCCAGCTTCGCCCGGGTGAAAAAGTAAGAAAAAAAAAAAAAAAAACACATTTTTCAACTATTGCTTCCCCTATGGAGACAATAGTTAATTGGTGTTTTAAAAAAAAAAATGAGTTTCATAAAATCCGCTGCTTCTTAGCTGACCTCTACACCGCGTAAGGAATACTGCTACCAAATTTCAAGTCAATCGGCCATATAGTTCCAGAGATTTCGTGATGAGTCAGTTCACAAATGGGATCTCCTATATATATATATATATATATATATATATATATATATATATATAAAATAATAGATTGAACGTTATATATATCGTTCAAAGACGATTCATTACATTCTAAATGGAACAGAGCGATGAAAATACAAACAGTGATTAGTCACACTACGAGCTATACGGTGAAGGAAAACATCGAGAGGAAACCTGCATAAGTTTGAGAAGAAATTCAAACGCGAAAGATGGACTCGCCATCTGTCACGTTGGTACCTAAAATATATCAGGAGGACTTATTGGTAATAATGAAGATTCTGGGAACGAACCTGTTAATATTTCGGTTTCGTTGCAGATTTGTTACTTTCAGCCGAGTGCCGGTGCATAGGACTTGAAGTCCATTCAAGTCCTATGCACCGGCACATTTACTTCAGGGTAGAATGATGGACGCTTCGACTTATAAATGAATTGTGTGTGCTGGAGGACGGTGGAGGGAATCGAAGACCGCGGGCGATAATGGGCGGCATCTTCTTCGTCCATAACCGTGTTAATACATATATACTCCCATTCCCTATAAACATGAATTGAGCGCTGCTGCTTGGTTGTTTTAAGGGGCCCAAACAGCTCGTTTGCACGGTTGGCATAGCAAAGAAGCGTCACGGTTTGAGATCTCTGTGGGCTCCCTGTCATCATCATCAGCCCACTCTAGTCCACTGCTGGACATAGGCCTCCCCTAATGAGCGCCATAGCGCCCTGTCTTCAGCTTGCCGCATCCAGCATCTGCCAGCAGTCCTTCGCAAATCGTCATCCCACCTGATCGGAGGGCGTCCTACACTACGTTTGCCTAGTCGAGGTCTCCACTGAAGAAAACGTTTACCCCAGCGGTTGTCGGTTCTTCGCGAGATATGGCCGGACCACTGCCACTTCAGCTTGCTAATTCTTTGAGCTATGTCGATAACTTTGGTTCTCTGTCGGATATATTCGTTGCGAATCTTATCCTTCAGAGAGATTCCGAGCATAGCTCTCTCCATAGCTCGCTGAGCGACCTTAAACTGATGGACCAGCCCTATCGTGAGTGTCCACGTCTCAGCTCCGTAGGTCATGACGGGTAGGACGCACTGATTGAAAACTTTAGTTTTCAAGCATTGCGGTATTCGTCATAAAAAAGAGTCCTCAAAATCCTTTCTTCGACCAGTTATGCCTGGGATTTGTAAGGGAAAATGCTAACATATTACAGTACTCATATTACAAAACCTAACTAGTTCTCGGTTACACCGTTAAGTCAGCATTGTAGAGGACTCTCACGGTATTCACCGTGGGTGAGATCAATTCGGTCCCATCATCCATCTAAATAAAGTGTTAGATTAAATTTTTTTTTTTTTTTTTTTTTTTTTTTTTTTAAAACCTTATAACAGACCGAAATCGAATTAAAGAACAATAAAATTGCAGAATTGCAGAAATTGCTAATGTCGACAATAGATGTCGCTAATCACTTTAAAAACGAGCTATGGTTTCGTTCTCTCTGTGATATAAATGAAATGGGGCATTAATCCTGGGTTTGAGGGCGGGTTGGGTAGGTAGGTTGGGTAGGTAGGTTGGGTAGGTAGGTTGGGTAGGTAGGTTGGGTAGGTAGGTTGGGTAGGTAGGTTGGGTAGGTAGGTTGGGTAGGTAGGTTGGGTAGGTAGGTTGGGTGGGTAGGTTGGGTAGGTAGGTTGGGTAGGTAGGTTGGGTAGGTAGGTTGGGTAGGTAGGTTGGGTAGGTAGGTTGGGTAGGTAGGTTGGGTAGGTAGGTTGGGTAGGTAGGTTGGGTAGGTAGGGTGGGTAGGTAGGTTGGGTAGGTAGGTTGGGTAGGTAGGTTGGGTAGGTAGGTTGGGTAGGTAGGTTGGGTAGGTAGGTTGGGTAGGTAGGTTGGGTAGGTAGGTTGGGTAGGTAGGTTGGGTAGGTAGGTTGGGTAGGTAGGTTGGGTAGGTAGGTTGGGTAGGTAGGTTGGGTAGGTAGGGTGGGTAGGTAGGTTGGGTAGGTAGGTTGGGTAGGTAGGTTGGGTAGGTAGGTTGGGTAGGTAGGTTGGGTAGGTAGGTTGGGTTAGGTTAGGTTGGGTTAGGTTAGGTTGGGTTAGGTTAGGTTAGGTTAGGTTAGGTTAGGTTAGGTTAGGTTAGGTTTTTTTTTTTTTTTTTTTTTTTTTTTAAATTCTGTGTCCCTCTGATGTGGTGGTCAGAGACTTTTTTGCCTTTTGTTTTTATATTTTATCGTTTTGTTCTGTTCTTTTCTCTTATGAGATTTTTCTTTTTCTCATGTTTGCTATTTTTTTTTTTGTTACTTTTCTTTTTAACTTTTCATTCTTATATCTATTACATTTTAACCTTACATTATATTTTTTACAGTTTGTATATATTTTTCCTTTTAACAACAAATCCTTACATTTATCTTATTATTTATATTTACATATTGTTATTCACATTTTTATACATTCATTTTTTAAAATCAGGCATTTACTACAAAGTGAGGCGTCATCGATGGAAACCGACTCAGGTCTTGTTTCCATCGATGACCCTCTGGATAACGCTGGTGCAGAAGGCCAAGAATGGTTCTCGCGTGATTTTTTCAACCAAAAGTTGGTTCAGGGTCACCTCTTCTATCTTGGAATCTACCCTATTTTCAGCCTCGTACCTGTCTACGCCGAAAATAGGGCAGTTCGTGAGTACGTGCAGGGGGGTCTGCTCGACGCCCAGCTCGCACGGGCACGATGGGTTCTCTTTGCACTTAAACCTGTGCAGGTATTCCGAGAACCCACCGTGCCCCGACAGCATCTGCGTCAGTATGCCAGTCGGTCGGAGCTGTCGGACCACCCTGTACGCCTCAATGGCATCCGGGAGGAACACCTTGGTATGGCGCGCGGTGGACCCAGACTTGTACCTCTGGTTCCATTCGTCAAGCGACGCTTTCCGGAGCTCTCGCTTGACGAATGAAACCGGGCACCCCTGGTAGTCCGCCTTCCGCTTGAGGCGCAGTGCAGCCTCCTTGGCCAGCTGGTCTGCCCGCTCGTTCCCCTCAAGCCCTGCGTGTGCCTTCACCCAGAACAAGGAGACTTCCTTGCCCTGGGCGCGGCTGCGCCGGATGTTGTTGCGCGTTTCAACCGCCAGGGGGTGGGGGGAAGTATTGCCGACTACAGTTTCCAAGGCCGAGCGCGAGTCACTGAGGATCGCAAAGCTTGCCTCGACGCACCTGAGGACCTCCCGCGTGGCTCGGCATATGGCCAGTAGCTCAGCCTGGTAGACCGTGCAATGCGGTGGCAGCTTAAGCTTGATGGCTCTTGTCTCGGCCTCGCTGCTCCGAAGAGACAGCGCTGCTCCGACCTGGCCATCAATCTTACTGCCGTCAGTGTAGATCCGCACCAACTGGGTGACCCGGCTATCTACCTGCGCTTGGTCTATCAGGCTGGAGAACTCCAGGCTCATGTGCTCTGCCGGGTGCGGTGCTTCCGTGGACGCGACGCCGCGTTCCACCTCCCGATCGCCTAGCGCTGGCAGGGACACCCCCCTCTTGGCCTCGTACAGGGCGGCTGCCTCCTGTATCCTGAGGTCAAGTGGCAGTATCCCCGCCAGCACCAGTGCCGCGTTCAGGGAGACGGTGCGGTAGGCTCCACAGAGCTTTTGTGCGAATCCTCGTTGAACCGCGCCTAGCTGCCTCTGCACCCCAAGCTTCTTGCTCGCCTCCGACCAGGCGCTGGAGGCGTACAGGATCACTGGCTCCACCGCTGCCGTGTAGATAACGCGGATCACGTCACGGTGGAGGCCCCAACTCACCTTGGCGGCTCGCGACAACTGCTTGTAGCCGCCCAACGCCTTCTTGCAGATGTTCGCAACGTGGGCGTTGAACGTCAATCCGCTGTCTATCGTGAGCCCCAGGATCCTGATCTCATCGGACATGCCAATGTCTACCCCGCCCATGCTCAGGAGCGGAGTGTCAAATTTCAGCTTCCGCGTGATAACCATCGCTTTAGTTTTGTGCGGTGCGAATTTCAGCTTATTTTTGACACCCCACCCGCGAACATGCTCGAGGGCGGCATTGGCACATCTCTGAACCTCAAGCGCCGTTTCGGCGGCGAACACCAACACGACGTCGTCGGCGAAAGCCTGGCAATATACCCCTTTTTCTTTAAGATCTCTCAGCAATGGGTCGAGAAGAAGGTTCCAGAGGATTGGGCCGCCGATTGAGCCCTGAACGCAACCTTTATTGGTGCGCTTGGTATACTCTTCACCGGCGTACCTCACCCTCACCGTTCGGTCGCAAAGGTAGCTGTCTACCACCCTCCGCAGGTTGACTGGCACCTCTTCCTCAGCCAGACGGACCCTTAAGGCCGGCCACCAGGCGCTGTCGAAGGCCCCCTCTATGTCCAGCGACACGATCGTGACGAGCTTCTTAGCAGAAAGCCCGCCACGGATCTGCCGCATAAGGTCATAGAGGGCGTCTTCGGTGCTCTTCTGGGGCATGAATCCGTACTGGCGAGTACTAAACCTGGGGATAAGGTGCCAACTGACCCTGCGAACTACCATCTTCTCATAGATCTTACCCATCACTGAGAGGAGGCCAATAGGCCTGTAGGCCTTGGGGTTACTGTAATCATCTTTGCCAGGCTTTCGCAAGACGACGACGGTTGCCTCCTTCCAGGCGGTTGGGAAGCAGGACAATTCTAGGCATTTGTTCATCAGGGCTAGGTGAAAGACGGGGTCTTTGGAGATGACTTGGCTGCAGATGTCAGCCGTGAGACCGTCCGCCCCGGGGCCTTCTTAGGGTTAAAGCTCCCCACCGCGGCTCTAAGCTCTTCCAGGGTAAACGGCGGGTCATGCAACTCATCATGCACCCGCTCGTTTACCCGGTCTGCTTCTACCCTCGTCCGTCGGTGGTCAGCGTTATCCCCGCACTCAAGGTCCTCCGGGTAGAACGTCTCCGCCAACACCCTAGCCGCCTCCTGTTGAGTCATCTCCTTCCCGTCCTTCACTAGGGGTAGGTCCTCATACCGCTTGGAGGTCTTCCCTATCACCCTGTATATCCCCTCCCAAATGCCTTCCTTGTCCTGCCTCCCACAGAACTCTTTCCAGCTGTTAGTCTGGGCCAACCTCGCCATCGCCTCATATTCCTGTTTGCTTTGCAGGTACTCATCGACGACACCCGCCCTCCGACACGGTGCTGCACACCGGATCCTGCGCTTCCGGGTGGCGACCTCTCCCTTCTTGGCCGCCAGCTCCTCGGACCACCACGGCACCGTGATCTTCTCAAAGGCTTTCTTTTTGGGTATACAGAGACCACAAGCCTCTACAACACAGGCCGAGTAGGTGTTGACAAAGTCATTTAACCGATCTTTGTCAACAATTTTGCCGATTTCCAGAAGGGAAATGTTTTTTTCTAGTCTGAGCTGGCCCAGTTTCTCATGAAACTGGGACCAGTTAGCTTTTTTGGTGTTGTAGAGCCTTGTGGTTCTCTGTATCCCAATGCCTTTCGCTCTTTTTAGCCTGAGGCTGAACGTGATGCCGTTGTGGTCCGAGCTGGTCAAGCCCTCCTCCACCTTCCAGTCCTCCACCAGGTCGAGCAGGTCCGACGTGCAGGCCGTCCCGTCGACGCAACTTGTGAGGCGTCGGCCTCCCCGAACGACGTCGAAGGTCGGCACCTCGCCGTCGTTGAGCACCTGCAAGCCCAAGTCCTCCAGAGCGCCTGCCATCTCCTCGCCCCTGTGGTCGACCCTTCCGCTACCCCACCAGCTGCTTTTCGCATTGGCATCGCCGCCTATCAGGATAGCGCCAGGCCCCAGCTCCTCAACGACGCCGCTCAATTGGTCCAGGTATGGCCCGATCGGTAGGTTGGGCTCGAAATAGTAACTGACGGCCACGATCTCCCAGGGGCTGGTTCGGATCCTCACCACCACGATGTTGTTGGTGGTGAGTTTTGGGCACTGTATAATATCTATGTCTTTATTGAAGACAGCAATTGCTGCCTTCACAGTGCCCTCCCCGTTACCAGTGTTCTGGAAGATCCTGGCCCCCCGGTACTGCCTCATGCATCGAGCCCCGCCCACGTAGGGTTCCTGGATCAGAGCGACGTCGATGCCTCTCTTGTCCGCCTCGAGCATGAGCTCGAAGGTGGCGAGGTTTTTACGCTGCAGATTGGCCTGGGCTACCCTGAACGGCTTGCTACTGGTGGGGTTCCACGTGGTGCCCTTAGCAGTACGCTATACTGGCCCTGGCCAATGCATCCCACTTGCGCCTCACCGGACAGTCTGCACTGAACGCGTTGTGGTCAGTCCTGTCCAGTTTGGCGCTACTGCAATTGCAGCACGATGGGAGTGCATTGGCGAGCCAGTCAGCGCACTCGGACTTAACGTGGGCGCCCCCGCAATGGCTGCACTTGACGGCGGTGTCCTTACAGAACCGCCGACCGTGCCCGTAGCCGAGACACAGGGAGCACTGCACGAGTGGAGAGTGGTCCTCCACTTTGACCTTCTGGGTTAGGTTAGGTTAGGTTAGGTTAGGTTAGGTTAGGTTAGGTTAGGTTAGGTTAGGTTAGGTTAGGTTAGGTTAGGTTAGGTTAGGTTAGGTTAGGTTAGGTTAGGTTAGGTTAGGTTAGGTTGGGTTAGGTTGGGTTAGGTTGGGTTAGGTTAGGTTAGGTTAGGTTAGGTTAGGTTAGGTTAGGTTAGGTTAGGTTAGGTTAGGTTAGGTTAGGTTAGGTTAGGTTAGGTTAGGTTAGGTTAGGTTAGGTTAGGTTAGGTTAGGTTAGGTTAGGTTGGTTAGGTTAGGTTAGGTTAGGTTAGGTTAGGTTAGGTTAGGTTAGGTTAGGTTAGGTTAGGTTAGGTTAGGTTAGGTTAGGTTAGGTTAGGTTAGGTTAGGTTAGGTTAGGTTAGGTTAGGTTAGGTTAGGTTAGGTTAGGTTAGTTTAGGTTAGGTTGGGTTAGGTTAGGTTAGGTTAGGTTAGGTTAGGTTAGGTTAGGTTAGGTTAGGTTAGGTTAGGTTAGGTTAGGTTAGGTTAGGTTAGGTTAGGTTAGGTTAGGTTAGGTTAGGTTAGGTTAGGTTAGGTTAGGTTGGGTTAGGTTAGGTTAGGTTAGGTTAGGTTAGGTTAGGTTAGGTTGGGTTAGGTTAGGTTAGGTTAGGTTAGGTTAGGTTAGGTTAGGTTAGGTTAGGTTAGGTTAGGTTAGGTTAGGTTAGGTTAGGTTAGGTTAGGTTAGGTTAGGTTAGGTTAGGTTAGGTTAGGTTAGGTTAGGTTAGGTTAAGTTAGGTTAGGTTAGGTTAGGTTAGGTTAAGTTAGGTTAGGTTAGGTTAGGTTAAGTTAGGTTAGGTTAGGTTAGGTTAGGTTAGGTTAGGTTAGGTTAGGTTAGGTTAGGTTAGGTTAGGTTAGGTTAGGTTAGGTTAGGTTAGGTTAGGTTAGGTTAGGTTAGGTTAGGTTAGGTTAGGTTAGGTTAGGTTGGGTTAGGTTAGGTTAGGTTAGGTTAGGTTAGGTTAGGTTAGGTTAGGTTAGGTTAGGTTGGGTTAGGTTAGGTTAGGTTAGGTTAGGTTAGGTTAGGTTAGGTTAGGTTAGGTTGGGTTAGGTTAGGTTAGGTTAGGTTAGGTTAGGTTAGGTTAGGTTAGGTTAGGTTAGGTTAGGTTAGGTTAGGTTAGGTTAGGTTAGGTTAGGTTAGGTTAGGTTAGGTTAGGTTAGGTTAGGTTAGGTTGGGTTAGGTTAGGTTAGGTTAGGTTGGGTTAGGTTAGGTTAGGTTAGGTTAGGTTAGGTTAGGTTAGGTTAGGTTAGGTTAGGTTAGGTTAGGTTAGGTTAGGTTAGGTTAGGTTAGGTTAGGTTAGGTTAGGTTAGGTTAGGTTGGGTTAGGTTGGGTTAGGTTAGGTTAGGTTGGGTTAGGTTAGGTTAGGTTAGGTTAGGTTGGGTTAGGTTAGGTTAGGTTAGGTTAGGTTAGGTTAGGTTAGGTTAGGTTAGGTTAGGTTAGGTTAGGTTAGGTTAGGTTAGGTTAGGTTAGGTTAGGTTAGGTTAGGTTAGGTTAGGTTAGGTTAGGTT
>JACCPG010011283.1:0-30360 GCA_016069955.1 Drepana arcuata
GTACTCGAAACCGACGAGCATGTATGAAGAGACTGTTGAATGTGGACGAAGCGAAAGAGGTATGTAAGTCTAGAGAGAACTGGCGCTCTATACTCTCTGCCCACCCCGTTAGGGACTTGGCGTGATGATATGTATATATGTAAAAAAGCATGAACAGTTGTGCTTGAGAAATGGCAACGGACTCACCATCTGTCATATTGACAACTAAATAATATCTTCTGTGATATCTGGAACCCTTGTTCTGTTTATAAATAACGACATATATTCATTATAAGAAACAATTTGTCGTTCAAAGCAATCCTATGCATATTTTGAGAAACAATGCACGTTTTGGCTTATAAAATATTAGTCTTTTTAATTTTTTAATATAACACTTAATGTATGGAGCAGAACACACAAATACATGTCTTAACCAATGTTCAGGCAATTTATTAAACTGGACCAACTGTTCAGTGCTCCTTTCATCGAGATCTTTGGCTCACACCCGGGAGTACCGTAAAATCGTAAGATTCCCGTCACTCTGAAACAAGCTCAACTGAACAATGAAACTTAAGCCAGTTCAATCCGACGCCTGTCTTGCGTAGCGGCTGCAATCACACCGTATGCATATATTTGGCTACTTATAATTTGTCATAACAGCAAAAAAAGGATTTTCCAAAATATTGAGGAGGATAAGACATGATAATGTGGTTTAACGGTAAACATTGGTACAGACGAGATGCGAACTTGCAATCTTTATGTTGCAGGCAACTACTCGAACCACTCGGCCACTAGGCTCGATTAATATAATACTTTTAATTATACTTTACAACACATGGCTTTCAGACTATTTTTTTAGTATATAAAAGTTAAATGTCGAGATTTAGCTTTATAAACATAAATAAGGATCCAAATATGTGAGATTCCATAGCCCTCCTAGTGGTCCCCCCAGGATGGTTGAGTAAGCACACAGGGTTTCCCCATGGAAAAAAAGAGTATTCCAATATATAGTGTCGTATTACAACTAGGTAAATGCGTCAAGTTAACGTTACGACACGGTGTAACATACACTCAATACCTATAAAGATGATTCCACCGCTTCCCCGACCGTTATTCAATTTGGTTCCTCTGGGTTACTACCTACTACCCTAGGTTGTTACTATTGAGTTTCACTAACCTAACTACACTGTTATCTGAAATCTTTAAATCGCTGAAATATATGGTGAATTGGATAAAATATTAATTGGCCTTTAATAAACCGCGTTCGACAATGATTTTCCACGTATAATTATTTCTTAATTTCATCAATAATCTAATAGAAGTCCGTAGTAATTTTTTTTTGTGTTGTGTTCCTACATGGTGAATAAGGTTTCCTATAATGAACTATTTGGGGAGGGGGAATGATTGTTATATTGGTTTGGCAACCGAGGCATTAGACGGTCTATTATGCTGCCAGCACAGTCTCCGAACACAGAGTGGCAACGCGCAAGTGATACTTCGGTATCGTGAGCGTACATAGGCTAAGGTAACCGTTTCCCATCAGGTGGGCCGTATGCTTGTTTGCCACTCTTGTTGCATGAAAAAAAAAACAAATCTTCATCAATCCTTATAACTGAAAAGGGTGGGATCGCCGAGCAGTTGCCTGCAACATATTGCAAGTTTGAATCCGACTGTACCAATTAATTTTTCTAAACTTAAGTATAGTAAGTACATACAGTAATTGTTAAGTATTTGTACAATATTAACGTGACTCACGAGATAATTAAAATAAAGAATTAATGTGTTTCTTTTGGGATGAAAGTACCACAAAAACTTCAATTTCATTATGAAAGTTGAAAGATCTTTACTTTAAAAACCTCTCTAACCATCGTAATAAAACAATTACATTTGACGTCACGAAGTTCGTTAAATGCATTTTGTTTTTCACTTTCGTTTGTTTTAAAGTTTTATTTTCCAACTTGAAAAACGTATTAGTTAAGGATCACAAACAAAAGACTATCTGCTCACCCACGTGTAAAGTACCAAGTAGTAATTTAATAGAAGTAAAATATTTGAGCACAAAGCAAATTACGTTTAAGTAGCCATATGAGAGAACTCATTTTTCTTTGACGCCATTCCGTCTCATCACTTTCTGGGGAGAGCTTTTGTATGCGGCTCTTCTCGCTAAGTACATTATGTAAATGTAATACCGGAGGCTGGGCTGGGTGGTCCTCGTACATCTACCATAATCACACCCACAATATTAAACACAGTGTACAAAAACAGATCTGCTTCAACTTGAAAATAAACAGTACTCTGAGTTATCTCTTCATAGTATTTTAATCTGTGGTTTCTAAACATGAGTTTGTCTCTAAACATGTACCAATTTAAGCGCAGCGGGCAGCTTTGTCGTGTGAACGTACCCTCCTCTTTTAACAATTTTGTTGAAGTTCAGTAAAAATAAAAATTCTGCGTACATGAGCTGCTGTGCACTCAACGAAATTAAATATTAACCCCATGTCTCTGAATTGAAGTGTACTAAGCGAAATAAGAATTAATTTACTGAAAATTGTAGTCTAAAATCAGTTAATGTTCCTCGCGTAGGCTTGACCCTATATAACCCCACTCCTGAACCCTAGGTGCTATTTTATAGGTCTACTATAAGAGAGTCAATGCTCACCCAAATCCCATGTTCAAAATCGGAGATGATTTGTCTTACAGTACATCAACCGCACTGGAAATACATCCTTCTGATTCCTTTTGTTGTTTATATTGTCACTGTCCTTTATTATAGCTGATAAGGTGATCGCTTTAGATTTGCGGCGCTCGCGCTGAACATAATATTAATTTGGCGATCCTCTAGCCACCTCGCAAGGACAATGACGCGGCGCGTGCGCACCGGCCGGCCAGCCGGTGACACTTGTGACAGTGACATTTCTTACTCCACACAGTACGCGTCTAACTCTCACTTGAAAAGGAAATGATTTGATCCCCGCCCCATAAGATGCTTATCTCTGCTTTTATTTCTGCTCGATAACTAGTTGTAATTACTTACATAGTTATTACGAAACATAGTACTTTAAGTGTGATTTGGTGTGCATCTCAAGCAAGTGCAATCAGCTCACGAAGGAAGAAAGGGTGTCCCGTGCCACGTGTCGAGTACATCACCTTCCATCAAACCAGATCAGTTCACCAACCCTCATCAGCCCATCCTCTTCCTTCATACCTCCGCTCATCGAGCAACGAGGCCCATACGGCCCCGTCAGACTATTCAATAAATAGTATAGTAATAGTATAGTAATAGTATAGTAATAGTATAGTAATAGTATAGTAATAGTATAGTAATAGTATAGTAATAGTATAGTAATAGTATAGTAATAGTATAGTAATAGTATAGTAATAGTATAGTAATAGTATAGTAATAGTATAGTAATAGTATAGTAATAGTATAGTAATAGTATAGTAATAGTAATATTCTTAAATGTCCGTGTTTTCTAACAATGTTTTCTTCACCGTAAAGCTCGTAGTGTCGTTAGTCCGTACTAAAATAAAAAAATAAAAATTATTTAGATCCGGGTTTGACAGTGACGTTCAACCACCCGGCCACCTATGCAGGGTATATACAGTTAATTTAATAAATGAATGCGACTGACTTGATATCAACATACCTAAGCAACTAATCCAAATAAAATTCAATAGCATTGAACGGAACGATTTATGGTGACTAGACGTTTCCAATCTAAGTTCTTAGCTGTGAGGCGCTTTCAAAGGTACCGACTTGATTTGCAAGAAATTTTAAATTGTTTTCTTATTGAAACGGCACAAATCCGCAATCTGAACGTGTCGACGGCAGTTTTAATTTAGAAAGACTCAGAGGGCGATCGCCGTCGCATGCTACGAATGAACTCACCGTAAACTATCAAAGCCAGCTCAACAAATACACCAAAAATATTTCGATGTATTTGCGCACCATGTTTAGAAATTACTGAATGTATATTGCACTTCTTTATCCATACATTTTGTTTGTATCCATAAAAGAGAATTGTACGTACATACAATATAATTTGAATGAACTGCACACACACACATGCACATTGATGAATTTATATCAATTTATGCTGCTTCAGCATTAATAAAAAGAGGATGTGAAGGAGTGAGGAAACCAACATATTATATTTGAGAAAAAAAGGAATGATGATTGTCGCGCTTGAGTAACGGCGATGCGGTCACCATCTGTCGTCACGTTGGCACCTAAAATATATCTCAGGCGATAAGTGGGTGGGTGGGTGTTACCTACACACCTCTGCACCTTTGGGGATCTTTTTTGGTTGAAAAAGGGGAAGTTATAATTCCCACAGTTTATGGATGGAAGACATGTGAGTGTTTCCTATTTAGTCTTAACTACTAATCTAATTTAAATCTCCTCGTACTGTTTACGCACTGGCTGAGTACGTAGAGGCATAGGTTGTATTTCTGAATTTAACATTCAAATATAAGTTCATATTCGCTTTGCATTTGTTTTTGTGAAAGTGTCATGAAAGTACAACAAAATAAATACTAGAGTTTATTTACAACCTAAAGATATACTTAAGGTGTTTTCCAAATTGAGCCGTGGTTGTTTTGAGCCGTGGTGGCCGAGTGGTTCGAGCAGTTGCCTGCGACGCAAAGGTCGCAAGTTCGAATCCCGACTGTACCAATGAGTTTTTCTAAACTTAAGTACAGTGATTGGTCACACCACGAGCTTTACGGTGAAGGAAAACATCGAGAGGAAACCTGCATACGTCTGAGAAGAAATTCAAAGGCGTATGTATAGTCGTGCTTGAGTAACGGCGATGGACTCGCCATCTGTCACGTTGGCACCTAATATACCTCTGGCGGCAAGTGGGTGTGTGGGTATTACCTATACACCTCTGCCTACCCCTTCGGGGACCCTTGTGGGAAGGCGTGAGGATATATTATATTATTATTATTATTGTTTTCCAAATGTGTAACTTAATGTTGTCCAAATGTATAACGATTATTCAATGACTTTGCTTTTTCTCGATTTTAAGATAAACCTGAAGGGAAGGTATGCCAATACACAAACACTTGAAGTTTGCAGTCAACAAATAAATAAAACATTATGTTATTCCCAATACTCTGACGCGACCGGAAAATAAATAGAGTATCGTATATATAAAAAAATCGTTCATCTCTCCTGCATGTTCTATCTTGTAAGATTACAAGTGTAGAAGCAGGGAAGACCAGACAGAAGGAAAACATCTTATATGAGGAACCTTTGAGAATGGTTTGGGATGAGCACACAAGATGAGCACCTTTGCCGATGGTCAGGGTGAGTGCCCTGTCGGTCAACGCCGACTTAGGATAGGCGTTAGCACAATTTGGCTTATTCTGTCGATGGCACAGCGAGGGAGCTAGGGGCAAAGTTAGCCGCCCCTAGGACTTGCTCTCGCAAAGTGCAACGGCCACCGACGGAGTATTAGTGAGTAGGAATCTCACATAACCAGCCCGTCCCCGCTAGGACGGTCGGAAACCTACTGAAGGTTTCGTCCTAGAGAAAGAAAGAGATGGCGCCATTGGAAGAAAAATAATCCATTAGTATAAAAAATATATAGCTTTATAAAGGAAGATTGTATACTTGTTTCTATGGGTTGTACAGTTTTCAGTATATTGGCAATATAATATCATACATAGGCATAGCGTAAGGAATAAAAATAATTGTAAATTTACCGCGTAAATAATATTTGAGGATACAAAAAGGAGAACACGGAACTCACATTATGCAGTTTATAAAGTGTGTATTACCGATGTTGCCAAAGTCACGTACGGTCGTCGTTTCGCAGAGAACACGCGGTCTCCAGTGATTTGCGTGGAAGTAAACGCAAACCTTTGAGTTTACGTCAACATAACTCCGGTGCCGGTACCTCATAATTTTGCTCAGTGTGTACCAGCTTTAAACGAAAACTTATATCGGTATGTTCTATATTTACGTTTCTGTCTTTGATCTCGCTTTCTGATGCTTCCCAGGTAGCTCCGGGCGATACATCCGAGTGAACAAGTTTTAATCCATGTCGCCGACGGCAATCGAGCGGTAAGTCGTTTTAAATTAAAACTTGTCGTCGAACCAAATCCTAAGGATTTGTAGAAACTTAAAGAAAAAGTCCATCGATCCTTCGCCGGCCTCATACATACATAATTGCGTTCAGGGAAAAAGTTGCGATGCTGTTGGGCACCTCCCGCTAATCTTACTTGGCAGACAGAAAATGCTTTCAAAGTTAATGCGTAGAGACGTTTTCGTGTCGATAGAACTGCGGGGAGTTAGCGGTTATCGACCTGCACTTATACTTTCCTGGTATTTTGCATTTACAATCACTGCTTTAACCATCTTAAACTCACACTACATACAGTGCCTTGATATTCTTGGTGTTATCTTTATTTTTATACAACAAGAGTGGCAAACAAGCATACGGCCCACCTGATGGGAAACGCTTACCGTAGCCTATTTACGCTCACGATACCCTCTTGCGCGTTGCCACTCTCTGCTCGGAGAGTTATAATGTGTTGGCAGCATAATGGGATTAATCCCTCTGCTGCCAACACATTATAACAATCCCCCTCCCCAAGGAGCTCATTATTGGAAACCTCGTGTTATACCGACTTATCTTCATAGCGTGTGTGTGTACAGAGAGGTATACTCAAACAATATAGAACTAATGAAATAATAAATATATATTTTTATTATTTAGGGCAGAGGTTAAACAAAGCCCTATTTTTATCGAGGCTACATTTAGGTGCCAGCATGACATTGTCGTCATCCTGTGAACTTGATTTTATAGGCGTGCAGAGATAGGTAGAACACCCACACACCCACTGTCCGCCAGAGATGACAAATGACTCCGTGACGTGACGTGACGAAAGCTCGTGGTGTGACTAATCAGAAAAACGAATTGGTACAGACGGGATTCCAATTTGCAATCTTTGTGTTGTAGGTAACTCCTCAAACCAATCAGGCCACCACGGCTCTCATTATTAAGTAAGGGTTTAATATTGTATAATTACAACGGGGCCATCTAAAATCAGGGCAAGTGTATGCAGGAGCTGAGCGAGCTTTGTTCGTATTATTAACAGTGCAAGTGCCTTATTGACGTCACACTTGGAATTTTTTATTTGATTAAAATTCTGATAGTATTTAGTTAGTATTTTTATCGCACGTCACTCAGAACTTAAAAATACTTTGTTGAACATGACAACTAGTATATGATTACATGATAAACTAGTACTATTGAACTCCAGAAAAAATAAAAAAAAAGAGCCGTGGTGGCTGAGTGGTTCGAGCAGTTGCCTGCGACGCAAAGGTCGCAAGTTCGAATCCCGACTGTACCAATGAGTTTTTCTGAACTTAAGTACAGTGATTAGGCACACTACGAGCTTTACGGTGAAGGAAAACATCGAGAGGAAACCTGCATACGTCTGAGAAGAAATTCAAAGGCGTATGTATAGTCGTGCTTGAGTAACGGCAATGGACTCGCCATCTGTCACGTTGGCACCTAATATACCTCTGGCGGAAAGTGGGTGTGTGGGTATTACCTAGACACCTATGCCTACCCCTTCGGAGACCCTTGTGGGAAGGCGTGAGGATATTTTGAACTCCAAGATGTTGTGGCTATAAATAGATGAAATTCACTTTTTAACGTGTGGTAAAAAAATACAAACCAATTTCACATAACGGAATTAAATAAAGGAACATGTAACTCAAAGCGACAATACAACTTTGTCACGTTTTCATCGCCGCTATTGCATTATGGTTGGTGCACCAATCTGCAACGTTTCAGACAATGAACGAACCTAATCGCAGTAGATCGCTCGTCGCGACATGCATACAAATGTTTTCACTGCGGGAAACCACAAAATTGACTTCTATATTCATTATGTAATCTGAAATTGTGTTAGTTAAGTTTAATTCAGTACTATTTGAAGGCTTGTGGCTTCACCATCATTATTATTTCAGCTTCGTTGTTGTACATGCAGAGTCGAGCTGTCTCACTTGCGTTACACTGGCGATCCTTTGCGAGTGCTGTGCTGATCTTACCTGTCTACATACCTTGTCGGGAACCCACCACGTCCTTATTTTACTACCTAAGCAATTTTCTCCTCTATTACAAAGAAGAATTTCAAAAAACAGCAATCGAAAATGCCATCTGCCACGTTGGCATGAAAATATATCTCCAGTGAAAGGTGTGTGTGTGAGTACTACATACCTCTGCATACATTTCGGGGACTCTTGTGGGACGGTAATACGGTATGACGGTATAAGATATTTGAAAGGTTGAAATTTAAAATGAGATTAACTTCACTATAGCGAATAAAATTATGGACGCTCAAGAAAATTTTAATAAACCAAGTTGCAAATTAACAGATTAATTTGTATTCACCATCGACAAGGCAAATCTTAACCCGAGAAGCCTTTAATAGGCCTACGGCAACCTAAAGCGGTGTAACTGGCAAAATTTATTATTTAAATTAAGGAATTTAAACAAAAGACCTGTTCAAACATGGCTTGTCACGAATATACAATATAAAACATCCTTTATAAAATAAAGGTTGCTCTAACTCTACTCTTAACGCCTTAACACACCGCAAAGAAAGCGAAACTCTGGCGAGGGTTTCCAATTGTTTTGTGGATTTATTTGGGACTGCTTCAATAATATTGAATAATATTTGTAAAAAGGACGTCGTTTTTATAGATCAGATTTCTATGAAGAAGTATCTTCACACCATCCCACAAGGATCCCAGAATTCCCGAAAGAAGCCCACCTACTTTCCGCCAGAGATACAATTTAAGTGCCAACGAGATAGTTGGCGAGTCCATCGCCGTTACTCAACCCCGCCTATTGCCGACATACGCCTTTGAATTTCTTCTCAAACCTCGATCCCTCTCGATGCTTACCCTCACAATTTTTTTTATTAATTTCATATCTATTTTTTATTCGTTTCATTTCTAAAAAGTGTGATGAGCTATTGGCGCAGTCAATAAAGAATAAGAAGTCTGTTATGAGTACATTGACCTATCAAATTTTGCAATAACTATGCGTGGCTTCCAATTCTCGGAAACTTTCCAACAACGGAGTTCGGCGAATATACTAATAGTGATAGTATTTGTGGTAATTGTATTGTTAACATTGATTCTGATTGAATTAATACTAACATTAAATAGGTATTAGCAAGTTCGATTTGATGATTATATTTGATAATATGATTTGGAATCAAACCAACACTGTTTCATCCTTACAAGTACATCGATATACGAAAAAAATCTTTTCACTAGTCTCCAAAGGGGTAGGCAGAGGTGTTACAACGCTTTCCTTTGGCTGGGGATATATTTAGGCTAACAAGGCAGACGGCGCATCACTCATCGCCATTTATCATATTTTATTTAGAATATTTGTCTTTTATTGTTGACGGAAAAAATAATTAAGTATCACTATATAGCTTAGTAGGTTATGTCGTTCTTACATTTATATATACTCGTATATGTGTTCCCAGAAAACAGTAAATAGGGTAGGGGAAATGACAAATCACTGTTCGTATTAAGTGATTTTTATAACGTATTAAACGTTCCATTCCTGCATGCAAACTTAAGTACAGTGATTAGTCACACCACGAGCTTTACGGTGAAGGAAAACATCCAGAGGAAACCTGCATACGTCTGAGAAGAAATTCAAAGGCGTATGTATAGTCGTGCTTGAGTAACGGCGATGGACTCGCCATCTGTCACGTTGGCACCTAATATACCTCTGGCGGAAAGTGGGTGTGTGGGTATTACCTATACACCTCTGCCTACCCCTTCGGGGACCCTTGTGGGAAGGCGTGAGGATATTATTCCTGCATACCAGGTGTTAACGACCATTACTAATGAATCTTCTGTCTAGCATTAAATAAGTTAGTGCTACGCTTCTCCCTCGCTTGTACAGCTGTAGATAAAGGGCGTAAAGGAGTAGAGTACACAAAGTTTAGAGGCGTGTCTTTGTGGCGTAGTATCTGAGTAAAGTAAACAGTCAAACTAATTACAAGACGCCGGCTGGACTTAGTTACAAGGTTAATACTTCGTTTAATCTTGCGTTGCTAAGGTATACCTACATTTTTTTCCTGATCGAGGAACCAGCATATTTTTGGTCATTCTAAGGTTTATTTATTTGAATAGGGTGGTGTGCTTATTCTGTTTGTTTTATGTCATGTTTCATTCATCATCATTGATGTTGCAATTTTTTTATCAGCCATTAGTTTTATTGCGTCGTGGGAATCTATCATAAGAATACAACACCCGACAACTTTCAGAAGGCAACTTTTAATTTTTTTAAGACATATGTAATAATATTTGCTCACGCCTTCCCACAAGGGTCCCCGAAGGAGTAGGCAGAGGTGTATAGGTGCATACCCACACACCCACTTTCAGCCAGAGGTATATTAGGTGCCAACGTGACAGATGGCGAGTCCATCGCCGTTAATCAAGCACGACTATTACATACGCCTTTGAATTTCTTCTCAGGCGTATGCAGGTTTCCTTTCGATGTTTTCCTTCACTGTAAAGCTCGTGGTGTGACTAATCACTGTACTTAAGTTCAGAAAAACTCATCGGTACAGTCGGGATTCGAACTTGCGACCTTTGCGTCGCAGGTAACTGCTCGAACCACTCGGCCACCACGGCTCTCAGCTCGGCTTTTTAAGACATACTGTATAATATAGAAAACGGGTAAAGTGTTATAAAGCAATCGGCCAGTCTGGACCACAAAGTGACGCGAGGCCTGCAGAACAAAACACATGGATGCTATACAACTTATATACCACTTAATACCATAGGAAGCACTTTTCGTACTATTATACGAATAAAATAAAATTGTTCACAGATATAGCAAAATGGCTCTGGATGGGATGTCTGAAAAAGGGGCCTATTATATCCGTCTAAAAAGTAGCGGCTCTTTGCCTACAATTTTAGGGACCCTTTTGCAAATGCCCCTTTCGGTTACGAGGTCAGTGGTACTGTCTGGTCGTTGACGTTCTTTTGCATTATCTTCCCGACTTTGAATTTCATAAAAACTCTTCACCTTTTCTTCCTAACTACGGCTTTTAATTGTACTGCCTGAAATCTGCCATTATTGATGTAGTAAGAAATTTTGTACGTTACGGACTGTTGTCTCACAAATCTACATTCAAGGAGAAGTTTGATATGAATATACATACATAAATACATATCATCACGCCGAGTCCCTAACGGGGTAGTCAGAGAGAGTAGAGCGCCAATTCTCTCTAGGCTTACATACCTCTTTCGATTCATCAGTCTCTTCATATATATCTCTTCTTATGCTTTTAAAGGTAAATATAACCTGTGTTATAAATTTTTGAAATTCGATTTCCGAGGCAGTGATAAACGTTGAATACCTATTGTCATTATTAACATGAATACAAATAACATAGAGCCGTGGTGGCCGAGTGGTTCGAACAGTTGCCTGCGACGCAAAGGTCGCAAGTTCGAATCCCGACTGTACCAATGAGTTTTTCTAAACTTAAGTACAGTGATTAGTCACACCACGAGCTTTACGGTGAAGGAAAACATCGTGAGGAAACCTGCATACGTCTGAGAATAAATTCAAAAGGCGTATGTATAGTCGTGCTTGAGTAACGGCGATGGACTCGCCATCTGTCACGTTGGCACCTAATATACCTCTGGCGGAAAGTGGGTGTGTGGGTATTACCTATACACCTCTGCCTACCCCTTCGGGGACCCTTGTGGGAAGGCGTGAGGATATATTATTATTATTACTATTACAAATAACATTAATTTATTTAGGAGTCTGGTCTGATATTCGATATTCTGACTAGATTGTACAATATCAATGACACCGTAGATAAGGGCCTCAAATACATTTTTATTAGAAGAAAGTGAAGGGAACGCATATAAAATAGGTTGTTACGATAACAACCGCAAAATGTGTTGTAACGAAATCTATTATCATTGAAGAATGGGATAGCATTACTTGCGACGTAATGGCACATTGCACATACATTGACAAAAACAATTCGTAATACATCTCGGGAGCGCGACAAATTGGCGCTATAAATTCAACAAATAGCCTATAGGCTTAGGAGATAAATCCACAATCATGCCGCTATGATAATACTTTTTCATTTTTCGGTTCGCTTAATTTTTTTTTTTTTTTTTTTTTTGTATTGTCTCTCGTAGCGTGAGTTCCGGGAACTTTTGCTACTTAACCGGTCAATGGCGAGACCTAGGCCTCCAGCCAGGCACTTTATTTCTAAGCAACACAGCTAAGGGCACCCCCTGTGGGGTACGAACCTCGGCTTAGGGCGTCTGGTTCGCTTAATATATATTATTTGTGTAATATACTTAGTGTCTTTGTTCATTCAATTACAGCTTCCGCGAAGCAGCTTCAGCAGGATTTTGGCATTCATTATATTTACTATAATACTATATATATATATATATATATATATATATATATATAAAATAATAAGAGAGCCGTGGTGGCCGAGTGGTTCGAGCAGTTGCCTGCGACGCAAAGGTCGCAAGTTCGAATCCCGACTGTACCAATGAGTTTTTCTGAACTTAAGTACAGTGATTAGTCACACCACGAGCTTTACGGTGAAGGAAAACATCGAGAGGAAACCTGCATACGTCTGAGAAGAAATTCAAAGGCGTATGTATAGTCGTGCTTGAGTAACGGCGATGGACTCGCCATCTGTCACGTTGGCACCTAATATACCTCTGGCGGAAAGTGGGTGTGTGGGTATTACCTATACACCTCTGCCTACCCCTTCGGGGACCCTTGTGGGAAGGCGTGAGGATATATTATCATATTATTATTATAATACTAAATAAGGGAGAAAATAATACAACACCGGAAGATGTGGACGCCTCATTAGGTAGACAGGTGAAATAATTTATCTACAGAGAAGAGTGACAATCGATATTGGACTCAAGTAAGGTGTAGATATTTAACAGTATTTATACAGCGAAAAGGTCCTACTTTCCCATCTTATATTATTAGATACTAGCTGTGCCCGCGACTTCATCCGAGTGGAATTGAACTAACAAGTTATTGTTCAATTACTTACAATGAAAGTAGCCTAACTTACTCCTTATTACATCAGCTATCTGCCAGTGAAAGTCCCGTCAAAATCGGTCCAGGCGTTTCAGAGATTAGTCGGAACAAACAAACAGACACAAAATATTTAAAAAAATGTGCTATATGTACCGTGTATACATCCATATGCATTTAGTAAAAAGCGGTTATTTTAATATTACAAACAGACACTTCAATTGTATTTATTTGTATAGATATCTAAAATTGTCGTGGAAACGGCTTGACCGATTTTTATGAAATTTTGTATGCATATTCAGTAGGTCTGAGAATCGGCTACTATCTATTTTTCATACTCCTAAGTGATAAAGGTTGTCCAAACCATTTTTTTTTCACCCGTGTGAAGCTGGGCGGGAACGCTAGTTATTATATATATGTACATATATCAAACCAAACATAAATACATCCTCACAAACGAGTATGAGTTCGAAACTTATAGTATTATTTGAAACTACTGATTCAGGCTACTCTATCATGTTTGACAAAGGAGTAATTTTCTTTATACCACATCAGTGGCAAACAAGCATGCGGTCCGCCTGATGGTAAACGGTTACCGCCGCCTATGGACGCTTGCAACACCAGGGGTATCACTCACGCGTTGCCGACCCTGCAGGAATCTTTTCACAGCCTTCTTGAAGAACTCCTAGGAAAAGAGTATAGAGTAAAGGTATATTAAATTAGTTTGGAATAATCAAGCACTAAATACAGATCAAGAAGCAGAGTAGGTGGTCGCATGAACTTAAAGTGAAGTCAATAACCTTAATCGTATCCATTATTGAAGATAAGAAAGTTAAGTGCCGCTCAGGGTTAAATAGGGTGGTATAATCGTCCTAAAACTTGACGCTCCTTTGTCAAATAAAATTAGCTTTTTATCTTTCTTGATAGTAAGCTAATTCTCTGTTATATAAATCATCGGTTACAAAGCTATCTATAAAATAATTTTAATGGAGAACAACCCACAACCACAAATTCCCTCAAAAACGTAGACCGTTAAAAATTCTGAGTTGTTCTTTTATTTTATTTTTATTTTTATATTTTTCTTTAAATATACTCTTTGGCTTCGTGTATTCGGCGACAAGCATGTACAAAGGTATATAATTGAATAACTTACTTACTACTAAAAAGAAGAAAGAAAAAAAAAAACTTTTATTTTATCTTTTTTACCTTTGCACAATTCTACACATATTGACCTAGTCCCCAATTAAGCAAAGCTTGTGTTATGGTAACTAGACAACGATGTATTTACTTAATACATAAAGACAGCCAAGATAATATAAGGTACAAAAACTCGTGGTCACCACACAAATATCTGCTGTCAACCATAATTTATATTTTCTTTTTATACCACATGGGTGACAAACTAGCATTCGGCCGGCCTGATGGTAAGCGGTTACCGGCCGCCTATGGACGCTTGCTACACCAGGGGGATATTACTCGCGCGTTGCCGACCCTGCAGGACTCTTTTCACACACTTCGGCGTTATGTCCACTTTTCCATAAAATACAAAACAAATGTTATATAATATACTAGCTGTCCCGCCCAGCTTCACCCGGGTGAAAAAGTAAAAAAAAACACTTGCTTACCCAATAGTTGAAAAACGTGTTTTAATTTTTATAGTTGAGTTTCATAAAATCCGTTCTTAGCTGACCTCTACACCGCGTAAGGAATACTCCTACCAAATTTCAATTCAATCGGCTTTATAGTTCCTGAGATTTCGTGATGAGTGAGTTCACGAATGGGACCTCCTACCTATGGGACTATGGGACCCTTGTGGGAAGGCGTGAGGATATCTATATATATATATATATAGTCAAGGGGACTAATCACTGTACTTAAGTTCAGAAAAACTCATTGGTACAGTCGGGATTCGAACTTGCGATCTTTGTGTCGTAGGCAACTGCTCGAACCACTCGGCCACCACGGCTGCAAATGCGGCAAAACAAATGTAATATTCTTTTTATTTTCTAATGTACCGGAGCTTTACTTTTTCTTCGTTCGTGTTTGTACTTTATCCTCATATAAATAAATAAACGTTGGTACTTTAAAAGGTATATTTATATTTTTTCAATATATTTATTTTAGCGATAGTGCTAGCTGAAGTAAATCTTAATTCCACAGTCGAGTGCTTTGCAACGGACAAAGTTCAAATTATATTGGTGTTTTGCTTGCATCGGATATATGAACACGGCAATTTGCCACAGTTTCAAAACTATCTCCTACACAACCAAGGTCTTTTATGATGCCTTATTATAGAAGTTATACGGAATAATTCGAGACGTATTGGACCTTATATATTAGGATACAAAGCAGCCTTAATAAATAATATTAAACAAAAACGTTGCCCAAACATTTGCATCTATAAGTACACGACACTTACTTTTATAATGTTCAAGCTATGTTCTACAGTTCAATTCCCGTAAAATTGTATCTATCGTTAGATTTTTTCATGATATAAAATATTACCTGTGTACTACTCCAGCTAAAAACCTATCGTGTGCAAAATTTCATATTAATCCGTTTAGTAGGGTTTCCGTCAAAGCGAAACAAACGTCGTCAGAACCTTTCGTATGTCGCAAACTAAAGTCATCTCTATGCATTTTTGGAAAAGAGAGAGAAGAGTATATTTAGTATTTTGTTACTTTTTAACAACGTAGAGTCCTTATCACTATAGCATGTCCTTTGGTTGGTTTAGTTTAGTTATGTCGGGTGAAAAAATATAACGAAACATAGACAAAGAACCTGCATTAATTTAATTTCATAAAATTCGTATTACGTGCCAACGATGCTGTTGCTAGCAAATGAAACCTGAATATAGCATATAACAGATATTTCCGGCGCCTTTTATAGAATTTTAGACTAGACTAGACTATAGCCTTTATAGAATCACTCACAAGGTCCCTAGAATATACAAATGCTCATGCTTTATTTGAAACATTCACAACACTAAGAACTTTTCAAAGCCTGAAAATGTCTTTAAATCCCTCTAATAAGGCGATGATCGAACGTAAATTGACTTATATGTACCAAAAACACAGCGACACTTCTATGAAATATTGGCTGTATATATCAATATATCTAATTTTATTTAAAACAGCGTAGTACTACTTCAGATCACATCAAAATAGTTAAGTTCAACGTAAGTGGCAAACAGACCTAAATTTGGTATGAAAATCTTTATCGAAGTCCCCGAAATATAATATCTCTGCTCATTCTTGACATCACCAAAAACTATAACGTTTCTAGAATTAGTTTGTAACGAAATTATACCAAGCCTCTCATTCGAAGATTGTTACGATGCAATTAATTACACATACATATTGCAATATATACATATATGCAATGAATAGAAATAGAAAGGATGAGTGAAGAAAGATTGACGAAACAGATATACAAAGCAAAAGTGTGTGCAAGAAGAGGCAGAGGAAGGCCATGTTCCAACTACCTAGATGAAATCGATCGGACGCTCGAGGACGGGAACGCTAAGAGTACTCGAAACCGACGAGCATGTATGAAAAGACTGATGAATGTGGACGAAGCGAAAGAGGAATGTAAGTCTAGAGAGAACTGGCGCTCTATACTCTCTGCCTGCCCCGTTAGGGACGTGGCGTGATGATATGTATGTATATGTATGTATGTATGCAATAAATAATATATTTAGTATTCAAGTTCAATCGTAGTACAATAATATGGTCGCGATTTTCCCCTGAGCTTCGAAATCGGGCTTTTAAGAGGTTGAGTTCCACACAATAGATTCTTAATACCACATAATCGGAAAACTAATATTAACTGTAAGTTTCACTCGACGGAAGTAGGAACAATGCAAGTCTGCCATTCGTTCTGAAACACAATCGGCGAAGTTCAAGGCACGCTATTTAAACTTGGCAAAATAGCTTTTCAGTTAATCGTAGTCATTTAAGTGAGCACCTCTGCCGAATTTGCTCTGATGGTATTTAAGCAAAGTTCTCTGTCGTTACGCTTAGGCTCGGCAAAATTTCATAGCTTTTATCTGTGTATTAAGCAAATATTTCTAAGTAATAAGAGACCGACATAAGAGGGATTAAATTGCTGTTTCCCTGTGCTAACATTTCTAGGAATGATTAAGTGAGTTATGTCAACGAATTATACGAGTTAGTTTGACGATTTCTAAGAACTAGTACTCCCTTAGGTAGAAAGTGGGCGGATAAAAAGAATAATATTAAATAATGTATGTAATGTAATATACTACTATTATAGTATGTATTTTTCTACACACCTCTGTCTAACCCATCCGCAACTCTTGGAAGGCGTGAGGGTACGTATATCTCAATTACTTCATCGCCATTATTCCCTTCACCTTATCGGTGAAGGGAACGCTCGTTTTAAATACTGCAGTTTTTAATTCTTTCGTATATATCGATCCTCGATCGATTTCGTAGATATCGGGAATCCCAGTGGAAGCGTGCACGTCGCGATTCCTGCCAGCCCAGAGGGCTGCAATTCCACTCGATGCGCATTGGCCGGACGGCTGTTAGGGCGTGCCCCCGAGGCGACGCGCACCAGTACGTCCCCGCTGGTGCGAAAAATTCTGCACAGTGCGGCGATGGGGTCCGCCACCCATCACGCGGATACTTACGCCTCTTACATTCCATACACCCGTATGGAATGTAAGAGGAGGTATGGCTGATAAGATGAACGAATTGATCGATGTTATGACAGAGAGCGAGTTAGATGTTGTGTGCTTGTCTGAAACCAAGCGGAAGGGTAGTGGAGTAGACGAGCTCCCGGGCGGGAGTTTAGTGCTGTGGTCAGGAGTGGCAAACACCGAGCACGCCTGCCAGGGAGTGGGAATTCTACTATCCAGCCGCTTGGCAGAATGTATGATAAGTTATGATGCGGTGAGCCCCAGACTTATTTGGGCTCGCTTTAAAATAGGCCTTACCCGACTGTTTTTAGTCGCGGTATATGCTCCGGTGGCCTCAGCGGACACTTGCGACCTGAATAAGTTCTGGGAATGTGTGAGTAATGTTCTAGAGACGAAAGAAGGGAATGAAAAGCTGATTATTTGTGGTGATCTGAATGGATGGGTCGGGACAGCCCGTAAGGATTACGAGGCAGTACTCGGCAAGTATGGTGATAAGAGAGTGAACGAGGCAGGCAAGCTGATATTAGATGTATGCATGGAGAGAGACCTTTTTGTGGCGAACACCATGTTCGACCACAAAAGGATTCATCAGTATACATGGGAACGGAAAAATGAGCGAAGCATGATAGATCTGTTTCTAATAGATCAGCGACTCAGAACACAGGTGATGGACACCAGGGTGTATAGGGGAGCTGACCTGGGAACGGACCACTTCCTAGTTATAACTAGGATAAGAGGTCTGTTCGCGGGCTGGCGATCCCGCGCTGGGGGTCCCTGTTCTGCAGTCGCAGACCGCATCAAAAGCTGGAGGCTTCAAGATGCGGCTATTAGAGACAGATATCAAGAAAGGGTATCTGAACAGCTAGCCTGTCCACCGAAAGATGTGTTTGAGAGTGTCGATGTTTGTTGGCAGTTCCTTAAGTCCAGCATATTATGCGCCGCGAAAGAGGTTTGTGGCATTTCGAAAGGGCGGACAACCAAAAATGGCGATGGTTGGTGGGATGATGAAGTGAAAGAAGAAGTTAAAAAGAAGAAGGATGCAAGGCAAGACATTTTGGCTATGTCCAGCTCAAGTGAGAGTATGAAGAAAAGATGAAAGAAAAATACCGCCTGCAAAAAAATCGTACGAAAGAGATAATAGCTCAGAAGCGTGAGAGGTTCCAAATGACTGTAGACGAAAAACTGTCACAGAATTTCAAGGACAATGCAAAACTTTTTTGGAGGGAAGTTAAGAAGTCCAGAAATTGTGTTACAGCTAGTAGTAGGATGAATGTGATTTTCTCGAAGGACAATAACATACTGACTGACAAAACAGACGTCCTCAGGCGATGGAGTGAATTTTACAAAGATATGTATGATGATGATGCCGCTGATCTACTCACAGAGCTGCCTCCAACAGAATCTGTCGAGGATCCTATAGCGGATAAAATAAGTATGGGAGAGATTGTAAGTGCGATAAGAAGTCTGAAATGTGGAAAAGCTGCGGGAATAGATGGGATTACGGCTGAGATGATCAAGTACGGTGGACCAGCGGTCTGGGACGTCATCTATTTGCTATGCAATCTTTGCTGGGAAAAGGGTGATGTTCCGGACGACTGGAGGCGAGCAGTCATCGTGCCTTTCTATAAAGGAAAGGGATCACGATTGGACTGCTCAAACTACAGAGCCATCAGCTTGGTCAGCTTAGCTAGTAAAGTGTATACGAAGATCCTGACGATAAGAATGCAAGAGCGATCCGAAAGGTTTCTCTGGGAATCCCAAGGTGGATTTAGACCAGGAAGAGGATGTATGGATCAAACCTTCTCGCTTCGCGGAATCGCGGAAAAGTTTTTGGATATTAACTAAAAGGTTTTCTGCGCTTTCGTCGACTTGGAGAAGGCATTTGATAGAGTCGTACGAAAGGAACTCTGGGACGTGTTGCCTGGATATGGAGTGAGCAGTTCCCTACTGCATGCCGTGAAATCACTCTATAGTGATAGCGGGGCGTGCGTTAGGGTTAATGGTGAGATGTCACCCTGGTTTGATGTGAAGTCGGGGGTCAAACAAGGGTGTATCATGTCTGCCTGGCTGTTCATTATATATCTAGATAACTGTCTGAGAGCACTAAGAACGAACGGATGTGGAGTGAAAATGGGAAACTTAGTGGTCAACTGCCTATTATACGCCGATGACGCGGTTTTACTGGCGTCATCAGAGGGCGAACTGCAGTCACTAGTTACCATAATGAAAGTAGAATGTGAAAAGAAGGGGCTGCGCCTAAACGCTGGCAAGACTAAGGTTCTGGTATTCGAAAGAGATGAACAAGTGACCGAGTGTGCTATATCGGTAAATGGGCAAATTCTAGAGCAAGTGAATGAATTTGTATATCTTGGAAGCATGTTCACACGAGATGGAAAGTATGAAAAGATATTGAAAGAAGGATAACTGCCGGAAATAAGGTGAATGGAGCCATGTCGGCGTTGATGGGCAGTAAAAGTCTGAGCAAGAATGCTCGAGTTGCTGTCCACAACGCGATATTGGTACCTACCTTATTGTATGGCAGCGAATCCTGGGTATGTCAGAGGAAGTATGAAAATAGCTTGAATGCAGTCGAGATGCGATCTCTTCGAAAAATGTGCGGCGTAACGATATTAGATCGAATCCGCAATGAAGAGATTCGCAAATCAACTGGCGTGAATGAGGGCGTGATTGTAAAGATGAAGAAAGGCATGTTACGTTGGTTTGGACACATAGAAAGGATGAGTGAAGAAAGATTGACGAAACAGATATACAAAGCAAAAGTGTGTGCAAGAAGAGGCAGAGGAAGGCCACGTTCCAACTACCTGGATCAAATAGATCGGACTCTGGACGGGAACGTTAAGAGTACTCGAAACCGACGAGCATGTATGAAGAGACTGATGAATGTGGACGAAGCGAAAGAGGTATGTAAGTCTAGAGAGAACTGGCGCTCTATACTCTCTGCCTACCCCGTTAGGGACTTGGCGTGATGATATGTATGTATGTATATATCGATCACCTCGATCTGGTCGTTCTTGTAGTCTTGGCTTAGATGACTACTTAAACCACTTAGCCAATATTGATGTATTAATAACAATTTGATATGTCCCAGTAAGAGCTCAATACGAAATCAGTTACCAAATCAAGTAAGTACATATGACCGCGAGGCATCGAGTGGCGCGATAATGCACGTGTCTACATTTACCCTATTTTATTCCTTTCACGTGTGCTCAGCTCCCTTTGTTTCCCTTTGTCAAAAGAGGCACCTCTGAAAAGGAAATCCAGCGAGCGTGTTATGTAAATTAAAAACAGAACTGACTTCTCCACAAGTAAGGACGCCTGGCTGTGTGTTATTAGATTCGCTTTTAATGTCATGCTTTGTGGAATTGCTAGGTTTAGTGCAAAGAAGTAAATCGCAAAAAACCAAAACAAAGTCGATTTAATTAGAGTATGACATATTCTGTACGAAGCTGTATGGGAATACGGGACTGTAACAGCATGTTACGTTGGTATGGACATAAACAGTGAATGAAGAAGCATTGACACAACATACATACAATGTGAAAGTACAGTAAAGAGGAAGAGGAAGAATGTGGACATCAAGAGCACTTGAAACCGATGAAGATATATGAAGAGATCTGTGTGTCTTGTTGATGACTCGGCGTGATGGTGGTATATACTGTACAGGAGTACGGGATAGGGAAGTAAAGTTTAGTCTTATCTCTTAGAGTTTCATTAAAAATATTACTGTTCTGGAATCCTGAAATTAATTTCTCTTATGAGAAGAGATATCTCTGTTAAGGATGGCAAACGTACCATAATGAAGGCTAATGAACCAATATTAAGCGCTGTTAAAAACATGTGAAGTCCGTTCATTAGGTTGTCCATGGTAAATATAATTTAGTAGCAAGATAAACATCGTTCCGGAAACGAAAATTTGTTAAATATCAGTCCAGCTACAAACATCAACGCCTCTCGTGTATGCTTAACAAAGTATTTGGTTTTATTACCATCATAATACGCGAGCACTCCATTAAACTCACGATCAGGGCATACATTCTAATGATATGTCTAGCAATATTTAAAGCAATATATATACAATTCATTGAATTTATATTCAACTTTTGCTAAATGCATTTAGTGAAGGAAGACATCGAGAGGAAACCTGCATACGTCTGAGAAGTAATTCAAAGGCGTATGTATAGTCGTGCTTGAGTAACGGCGATGGACTCGCCATCTGTCACGTTGGCACCTAATATACCTCTGGCGGAAAGTGGGTGTGTGGGTATTACCTATACACCTCTGCCTACCCCTTCGGGGACCCTTGTGGGAAGGCGTGAGGTGAAGACTATCGAATATAATAATAACGCTATTAATAATGAACTAAAAACAGAACGAAACAGTCATACAAGGTGAAAGTGTGTGCATGAAGAGGCAGAGGAAGCCCACGTCTCAACAACCTAGATCAAATCGATCGGCCAAGGACGGACACGTCATGAGTGCTCGTTAAGGACTCGGCGTAATGATTTATGTACATATGTATGTACTAATAATGCCCCTAAAAAGCATTTTTCTTAGCTTCAGTAACGTAAAAGTAATACGGTAAATACGCGATTGATATCTCTGGTGTAGCAAGGATTCGTACCCAATGATAACTGCTTACCATCAGGCAGTACGAATGCTTGTTCACCATCTTTGTGATATAAATAAAGGTGTGAATTGTGAATAAATAAATCACAAAATATACGTAAAGATAAAGTCGATGCGGCTTACTTCTAATGCCGCGGAACCCTCTTCACCAAGGGTTACAGATCATAAATACTGTTGAATCCTGATAAGCCTGCTAAAAGAAAAACCCAAGTTTGAACCGACCGCCGTGAAAGTGGAAAGTTTTAAGGGTAGTTTCTTTGTAAAATTCGATCGTGGATTTTGTTTGAAAGTTGATCGGAGCCTAATTTTCTTTGTGCGGAAAGCGAAAACATGGGTCGCGTACGTTTTTCACGATCGGTGAGCTCGTTTTCTTTATGAAAAGCCAAGTTCAGCCTAAATTTCATAAAATTTATTTTAAATTCAGTAGTTTTTCAGCATCTTTGCTTCGCCTAAAGGGAGATGAAATTTTCTTGAAGAAATATAGTATAATATATTATGGTACATAGGACATAATAGCTGGTTTCTCACGCTTTACTCTCTCTGCGCCGAGAGTAAGTTCTCCCTATACTCGCATGCCTTGATCCACATGCCAATAATACATGTTCACTGGTTTCAAGTACTCTTGACGTTCATATTAAAAAGTCGATAGGTTTGATCATTAGGATGTGGGCATCCCATACTTCTTAATCTAGGCAAGTTTGTATTATATGTTTTTCAACCTTCCGTCACTTAACCCTTCTATATACACACGCACACACATACAAAAACGCAACTACACACACTATCATGCTTAATGTAATAATCAATTATGGATGTTAATCTAGTTTTTACTTTAATTGTGTCATCTAGTAACTCTGTAACATCTCTTTCTGGGGATGAGTGTTAATGTTTGCAACACAGTTTCATATTATTGCATTTTCGCACAGAAACTGTGTTTTCTGTTCCTTAATAAATGAATAAATAATAAATATGTCCGAACGAAAAGGTCTTTCATATGTGCTAATAACATCATCATCATATCATCACGCCGAGTCCCCAACGGGGTAGGCAGAGAGTATAGAGCGCCAGTTCTCTCTAGACATACCTCTTTCGCTTCGTTCACATAGATATCTCTCTCTAAATAGATGCTCGTCGGTTTCGAGTACTCTTGACGTTTTCGTCCTTGAGCTAATAACACTACCATTTATTTTATTTCTTTATTTCAATCACACTAGCAATCGTATGTGTGTGTCTAATAAGCGTGTCCTGCCTGTAGTCAAGCTTGACGCTTCATTTAGTAGGTGCTAAGGGTAAAATTATGATTGCTATTAGTAATGTTGGTATAACATGCGCCATTGTGTGTGCTCGACCCTACTCAATGTATGGCCCCAAACATTCGATCGAAAACAATCGCTGTTTTGGGTTGACGAATGTCTCCGGGCTCAATTAATGGGTGTGTACGATTATAAGGGTAAGACGGTAACAATATATTATAAGGGCTGTCGTTTGGGTAATGTCCTATTAAGCTTACTATTACAGCGAAGCAGCTGCAGGGCACTGAACATTTTTTATCGATTTATTTTAATTCTGGTATTTTAAAAATACTTGAACGAACTGAAGCCTCCTATGAGATACTTGGCGCCTACGAGTGTGTGTATGTAAAATAGGGGAGCTATCTTGATTTTTCAGTACATAAACACTTTCGGGAAATAGGAAATGGACCCTTTTCTATCCGTCCCTTGGTCAGAGGCTATCTTGAGAAATCAGTAACGTATAAATTTGAATTTTGGCATAATTATCGACCTTAATAACGCAATTTCTTGATAAATATATATTGAGTCCCTGTAGTAGAATTTGCCCCCTCTTTTTGTTTTAGTTTGTGGTCGTTATTACAGGTAAGCTGGAGATTTTCACGATTGTATCAGAGTGGAAGAGTATTAGCAGATATTGGCTCTAATTTCGCAATAATGACTTAGACTTACAGATATTAGCCCAAAGATTAGTATAGTATATCGTTATCTATAATATAACAGTTAACTATAATATAACCGCTTGTATAACGGGGAGTGTTCTGCAGAATTGTTCGACATGATGCCCACTTCCACCTTCTACCCTCGCACCTCTCGCCATCTACGGGGAATTCATCCCCATTTGAACCACAAAGGTCTCGCACTGTGCGCTTCCAAAGGAGTTTTCTTCGTTGAGGTTTTCCCTGGAGAGTAATGCATGGAGTTCTTCAAGAAGGTTGTTAAAATATTCCTGCAGGGCAATGCGCGAGTGATACCCCTGGTGTTGCAAGCGCCCATAGGCGGCGGTAACTGCTTACCATCAGGCGGACCGCATGCTTGTTTGCCATCAATGCAGGATAAAAAAAATTTTGGTTCATGATTTTTGGTACTCAATCGCGCCAAAGCGGCGGAATTGGATGAAATTTTCAGAAATATTGATCATAGTCTGGAATAGGACATGCCTAACGAGATTTAGCTAGCGGGATAAACTGCGAGGATCATTTAGTGTGTGTTTTTGTAATGAATAAATGCAAAAACTTCTGAGCCGATTTAAACAAATATTTCGTAAGCTACATTCGCCCTGAGTGACATAGGCTAATTGGAAAGCTAAATTCACCCTGAGTGACATAGGCAATAAAATTAATTGCTAGAAAAATAAGAAATATCTTATGTCCACTCGTGCGAAGCCGGGACGGGTCGCTAGCATATAATACTTCTCTCAACCAGTGTTAGTCACGATTATTTTATACCACATTTATACATAATAAAGTAAACGCGCCATCAAACTGCAGGGGAAATAAAATCAGCCAAAAAATAACTTTATAAAAGGAATAAAAGAAAAGTGGCTGATCTCGGATTAACATTCAATTCTGACACTGACGGCAACCGTGAAAGGCTTTTCCTTACTTTCAATGCTTACTTACTTACAAGTCTTAGGACTGGTATTTTTATTGTGTTCATCGCAAAATATCTTTACTTTTAAGAAAACGCAGCTCCCAACGACGTCAGTACAAGGTTGGTCATGAACTTTCTTCAAAATTTTTTTTGGGATTGTTACTACTCGTTTTTGCAAAGTTCACTCTCGGTACCCAGACAGGATCTACAGTCGTGCTTAGCGTGCATCGAAAGAGAGGAGGGAAATGTAGTACAGCTTCACTAAAGCTATCTTCCACAGAATATCATCATTATTTAAAATCAGGAGGGCCGAAATCATATTATGTGTACCTTAGAATCGAGCTGACCTGAGCTCCTATTATCTTATTGGTACAGCACTATTTAAAGGTTATGTGAATAAGGACATACAATACAAGAAATTTACATCAAGTACATCAAAGTATATCTTGATATGGATAAATTGAGTAACAACTAACTTATCTCAGAATAAAAAAAAATCTAATATGTATCTTCTAGCTTAGTATACCGGACCACGCGTAGGTCTTAAAAGGTTTTTAATCGAAATTATATGGAAGAAAAAATTTACAACTTCGATGAAAAAAGTTAAAAATTTACGTACTCTTGGACTTTAAGCAAGCAGAAGTTGTGTGAAACGATATAATATGTATCTTTAATGAACCAAACAATCACCTTCTACATTATGACATAAGCTGCAAAGTGTCCAGTCATGCAAGCAATTTAATTCGTAAAAAGTACGTGTGATTACATTGTTTCAGCTGCAGGTAGGCACTAATTACGAAACACGCCGTGGGCCGGCCGCGTTGTATCATAAATCACAATCAATCCACGTCGGTTTAGACGCAATTTCGGTAATATTCAACGGAAAACTTGCTTATCTGTAACAATAATCGTTATTCATTTCACTCGAATCGCTTCACATCGTAGAAAAATGTCCGTTTGAACAAAATTGATAATATTGATAGCTTTACTTTTTTGTGTACTAGCAACCCACTCCAGTTTTGCGTAGGTACAAATTAAGAAAAAGCG
The DNA here is from genome assembly GCA_016069955.1 of Drepana arcuata. Lineage (NCBI taxonomy): Eukaryota > Metazoa > Arthropoda > Insecta > Lepidoptera > Drepanidae > Drepana > Drepana arcuata. The sequence goes on from JACCPG010011283.1 coordinate 26,313, forward strand.
AAATGCTCTTGTATACATTGTACTAAAAACCGGCGAACATTTATGATATTTTTTTTTAACTTTGGGACAATTCCACAGTAATTGATATAGTCCCAAATTAAGCAAAGCTTGTGTTATGGTAACTAGACAACGATATATTTACTTATATAGATAAATATATGTGGGGATAGTAATCAAAACACTCGCGTATTAACTGTGTTTATACTTTATTTTAAATTAAAAATGGTAAGCCGTTATTACACCGTACCAACGTTCCGAGATCAAGAAGTGACAAGTGACATAACCTTTTTTCTTTTTAAATTTTAATCTAAAACGCTAATAAGTTCCGTAATACAAAAAGAAAACAAACTTAAATCCATCCCACATATATATATGAATATATAGGACATCCAGAACTAAGGTACAAATTTCGGAAACTGGGTGTGTGGGTATTACCTATATACCTCTGCCTACCCCTTCGGGGACCTAAAGAGTAGGCGTGAAGATACATACATTACACCACATAAAAAAACTACAGTACTTCTGAACACTTAATCTAATTGGATTTTTACCTTAAGCTAGGCTAGGTCAATTACGCCAGTCCGAATGTTACACAGACAATCCATATTCATTTATTAGTAACTCATCTATGATTTGTATTTTCGCACTTAATTTATTAGACAAGTGAAGCTAATAAGCAGATTAGAAACTTGAAATAATAATATCTGGTTGGTTTCTCTCTGCCTACCCCGTACCTATACCTAAATTATTTTGGATTTTCATATTCGGATTTCATTAAGCTATTTATCTTTATTTGTACTACAAAGCAATGCGTGCAAAATTTCGGATTTCCAATAAGTAGTAGGCTGCGCAACTTTTAACTTTATTACTTCGACATTACAAAGTGCAATTTTATATATGATGAAAGGGGAGAGGCAAAAATGGGCCTTACAAGTTATGAGGGTCGGGAGACGATGCGTCACAATCACTCTCTGTCTAAGAACTGCCCCGTTTCTAAATATTGTTTTTAGATGGTAGGCTAGAAAACACTTTATCTTTCATTTAAGAAATTTGAATTCTATGTCTTTGAATAAGAGTTTACTTTCTCATTACAGCTTTCTCTATATATTACACAACATTATGAACGGAGTATATTCTGAAAGTTATCAACGGTATATTATAGGTTCCGCAATAGAAGTTTGTGTTAATTGTAGACAGTTGCAATGCAGTAAGTAATTACTTGAAGTATATTTCTTCTTCGTTCGTTCCTTTGATTGGACCGAAGTAATTTAATTTGTAATGTTTTCAAACCAGTATATTTATTAACCGCGATGGACTCGCCATCTGTCACGTTGGCACCTAATATACCTCTGGCGGAAAGTGGGTGTATGGGTATTATCTATACATGTATATGCCTACCCCTTCGGGGACCTTTATGGGAAGGCGTGAGAATATATTGTGTTGTAAGGAACTCGAACCATTCGGCAACCACGGCTTTTTAACTATTATTATTGGCGGATATAAAAAATAATACGTACATACGCACATATTGTTAGGCCGAGTCCCTAACGGGGTGGGCAGAGAGAATAGAGCGCCAGTTAATAATAAATAAATAAATAAAATAATAATAGTTAATTAACTTATAATAGAACGCAAAGCAGTGTTTATGTGACCCATTCAACTTACCAATATGCATCTTAATGCAACTGCACACAAGTATGTCAAAGTAAATAGTAGTGCCGGAACGACATGGCATTGCACCTATCCAGAGGCGAAAGTTTAAAATAACTTGCGAGTGCGCTCTATTTGCTTAGCACTCGAACTGAGACTCGCTTGACTGCTACAGCATAGATTAAATACTCTTTGGACGAATTAATTTATCGTATTTTTTAAAGCATGATAGCTTTCATACATACATATCATCACACCGAGTCAGAATAGAGCACCAGTTCTCCCTAGACTAACATTGCTCTTTCGCTTTGTCTGCATTCATAAGTCTCTTTATACATGCTCGCCTATTTCGAATACCCATGACGTTCCCGTCCTTGAGTGTCAAATCGATTTGATCTAGGTAGTTGGAACGCGGTCTTCCTCTGCCTCTTCTTGATGACTATTTATTTAAGTTTCTTTTATCAATTTTCGTTGTTTCTTTATTTAACAATTAGTAAGCTAACAATAAGTAATATAACTAGAGTAATAACTTAATAAGCTGTTCCTCAGATATATAGCAGGCGCCTGTCCGTCCAAGACCGATAGCATTTCTCTATACATTGTCCAATGTATATCGAAGAACATATCCACGTCTGGGTGCTAAGTGAGCATGTAACTATTATATACTAGATAACTAGCTAAAAAGGATATTACATTTAAATACTGTAGAATATTGCGTAGCACGAGAGATAATACGTACCATAAACGGTGGCTGTTATAGAACAATAGGATATGAAAGCATTTTGCGCTAACCATAAATAATGCTTGGTTGCCACCCGTGTGGGTTATAAAAAATGCTAGTTGAGGGTTAAGGGCCCGATATTGCAATCGTATTTCGTTTTATAATGCCTTCAATAAGCCTTTAAATAGTTCAGTGTTATTAAAAAGTCAAAACTTAGTAGGTACCATCGTTCACGTATAATCTCTATTGCTAATTTTCTTTGCGATATTTTGCGATAATATTATGTTTATTTGTTGATGTGTTAGTCTCTTCACTATATTATATAGCTACTAGATATTCCCATAGTTTTTGTCGTTTAAATGAAATCATTTATTATTTTTTCAGTTTGCTCGCCATTTGGGCTCGTAGTGTAATCTCAAATGTTAAGCCATCAAATGGTTAAAAAACATATTTTTCGTAAAATGAAACATAATCATACGCTTTAGATTTATTATTTACTTTTGTAATCTATAAATGCTCATGCTGAGTGCGTCACGTGGTAGCCAGTGAGAGAGGCGCGCTCTATCTCTAGTCTAGTCTAGACTAATGGGTTACTTTGATTACATTATAATATATCCTCACGCCTTCCCACAAGGGTCCCCGAAGGGGTAGGCAGAAAGATAAAGAAAGCATAAAAGGATATATTATTATTAATTATGTATAATATTTACAAACATCAATTTTGTATAATACATATTTGATTAATTACATTATGTGTATAGTGTTGTTAATGTTAATAAATTTCTTCATATCACAATTATTAATTATTCTTAATACCTAATTGAAACTCAAGCATGTACTTATAATATTTGCAAACATCTATTATGTTCTATGTAGTCGTTATTTGCACTTCATAGCCCATCTGAAGTATTTATCTTTTAATCTTTGCCTTAAACGATTTCCTAGTAAGAAACCACTCCGAAGCTACGAATATGAAATTGGTTCATCCGCTTCTTATTTATGCTCACATAAAAGTGCTACTTCCGAAACTAAGAAACGAAGAATACTTACTTCGTGCAAGGCTTTCTTTAGGTTTGACTCTATGATGTATAAATTATACATATTAAGTGTCTGTTTTGCTTCCTCTTTTCCATTTCAATTTGGCTCCAACATAGTAAAAACTAGGTCACACATTATTTGTGTTAGTACTTAAATTTGCGATATATATATTTTTTTATACAACAATAGTGGCAAACAACCATACGGCCCACCTGATGGGAAACGGTTACCGTAGCTTATTTACGCTCACGATACCGAAGTATCACTTGCGCGTTGCCACTCTGTGTTCGGAGAGTTATAGTGTGTTAGCAGCATAATGGGTTTTAATCCCTCTTTAAATCCTCTGCTGCCAATCCCTCCCCAAGGAGCACACTACTGGAAACCTTATTCACCGCGTAGGAACACAACACAAAAAATTGGCACCCAGATGACACTGTTTGTGGATTGTGTTTAATATTGTGGTATGAACACAGCAGGTAATGCATCCAAAATAAAGTTCACAATTCGTAAACGATGTAGTTGGTACTGCGGCTATACATCAAAAGGCGCGCCGAGAGAAAAATATCCTAAAACCTTCAAACATAAAAATCTTTACGCCTCCCCATAATTGTCCCCGAAGAAGTAGGCAGAGGTGTGTAG
>JACCPG010011284.1:0-14706 GCA_016069955.1 Drepana arcuata
ATTACAACTTGACTTAACTGATCTACTTAGTAGTTGACTAGTTCGTCTGGTGGTTAAATCTGGGAAGTCTTAGAACTCATCAGTCTTGCAAGTTATTCCAACGTAGTAGATCAATATTTCAATGTCGTGTCCACCTTATAAAATATAATATATCCTCACGCCTTCCCACAAGGGTCCCCGAAGGGGTAGGCAGAGGTGTATAGGTAATACCCACACACCCACTTTCCGCCAGAGGTATATTAGGTGCCAACGTGACAGATGGCGAGTCCATCGCCGTTAATCAAGCACGACTATACATACGCCTTTTGAATTTCTTCTCAGACGTATGCAGGTTTCCTCTCGATGTTTTCCTTCACCGTAAAGCTCGTGGTGTGACTAATCACTGTACTTAATTTCAGAAAAAACCTTATAAGATAGCGTTCCTAAAAGCGACAACAATAACACAATCAGAATTCATTTGATTTCCTTCAGTAATTAAGTAATACAATACAAAATAATTATTATGAGTCCTGTCCCGAGGGAAAATCAATTGAACACGAGTTGAATGAGATTTTTTCCCAGTGCGAATAATGAGAATTGATGGAATGTCGATCACGTTGTCTAATTTGGGCAAATTGGCGCAAAGGAGTCCAGAAAATGATTTATTATTTAACTATTTTCAAGGAGAGCGTAAGAGCGCAATTTCATGTTTTCTTGTCGGCGTATCCTCGTCCGTACAGCATCGATATTTATGTGAGTGAGCGCCTGTTTCTGAGCCCATATGGGTGTATGATGATTTATTGCCCCAGATATAAGGTTTTACTTACCTATATGTGACTTCTCTGATGGTATTTTTTGCTGTTAGAGTTGTATTGTAACGACAAACGATGTTTAGATAGCATTTTGTTCTAAAAAAATTGTTACGTGGCTTTTTAGATCAATGATCAATAGAACAAGATTATAAACAGGTATTTTTATTATATAACAGTAATATAAAAATATAAAATAATAATTTATCCTCACGCCTTCCCACAAGGGTCCCCGAAGGGGTAGGCAGAGGTGTATAGGTAATACCCACACACCCACTTTATATTTATTTATTTTTCAAAATACACATTAGAACGGCCAGTAGCCAATTACTCTAAATAGTTAAAATTATATAAAAATTGTTATATAAAAATAACAAATGATAACTAAAATTATGTTGATATTTCACAAGATTTTCCAGTCACAGTACATCAGAAAGTCATACTAAACATATCTCCATTCATTAATAAACAAGTCACATTTGGTCTATGGTCCAGGAAAGCATTGAGGTATGCGAGGGTAGGGTAGGATTAGAGAGCTGTCGCGCGCAACCGAATAATAATAATAAGATAAATACCAAGTTCAAATAGTTTAGTCAAATAGAAAGGAAGAATGGTGTCTGGTTGACGAAACATACGCAAAAGTATCCGTTGAAGAACTAGAGTAAGGCCATGGTCCAACTACCTAAAATTAATAAATCAACGTCAGGAGTACTCGAAACTGATGGATGTGGATGAAGCGAAAAAAGTCTGAATGTCTAAAGGGAACTGAAGATATTGTTCCTTCTCACAAGGATCCCCGAAGGAGTAGGCAGAGGTGTGTAGGTAGTTCCTGGTCAGACAATTTTCGCTGGAGATACATTTTAGTTGCCAACGTGTCAGGTGGCGAGTTCAACGTCGTTTCTCAAGCTCGAATATGTATACGTTTTTGGATATCTTCGCTAACGAATGCAGGCTTTCTCTCGACGTTTTCCTTCACCTTAAAACTTGTGGTGTGAGTAATCTATATACTAAGGTACTTTCGGGATTCGATGTGCAATCTTTGTGTTGTAGACGACTATGCGAACCAATTGACACCACGACAAGTCTATGAAATAATATGCTGTAACTAGCCCCTTAGCTAGATTTTTCATATAACCCGTATTATATAAGCTAGAAGGTAATATACTATTATAATAGTATGAGAAATCTTCACACACACTTCAACGGTATTCTATTAAATTCTTGCCGCATATAAATACGCATAATATATCGAAGTACCTAAGGAATGTATTGTATGTATTCTCAGTCGCGTCGCATTCGGTATAACCTACTAAAGCTTTGTTCCAGGGTGTTGAGTGACAGTCGTGACAGGCCGATTATTCCCTATATTCCGTGGAGTCAATCCATTATAAAATATCTAACATTCAGGGTGTTGAGTATTTTAGAGACAATAAAAAATATATGCCAACGAATGACATATATTTCGTCCAATTGACGATGTCAGCCGAAAGGAGTTCTTTTATTATATATCTTCAATAAAGCCCCGCGAATTTAATAAAACGAGTTTTATTTTAAGAGATCTTGTACTCAGTCACGAAACACAGAGTAAAGAGAGCGAGACGCTATCCAAATCTATGAAATATATGGAACTCTATGTCATCACTTGTCTGTTTAAGAGGAAGGAAATGTATCCGTAACCGATATTATGTGTCATCGCGCGATCATAATAATGATAGCCTATCATCTCCGAGTGTAGGTACCTCTTTGCATCCGGCAATGATATCCGCCAAGTTTATGCTTTACATAGATTAAAATTCACAAAGAATTTACGTATTGTATACACATATACATATACATAAAGGGCTGGTCCCATTACGGGACGATTTACGATATTTAGAGAGAGATATATATATATATATATATATATATATATATATATATATATATATATATATATTTATATAATAAAAGCGGCAAACAAGCGTACGACCTGATGGGAAGCGGTTACCTTAGCCTATTTACGCTCACGATACCGATGTATCACTTGCGCGTTGCCTCTCTGTGTTCGGAAATTATACTGTGTTGGCAGCATAATGGGACTAATTCCTCTGCTGCCAACAAAATATTAGAATCTAGGGGGGGACCTTATTATTAATCGCGCAAGAACACAACACAAAAAATATTGTGATTTGGCTACGGACTTCTATAAGGTGGAGGTCCTTCCCTAGTCGGGCAGCTCCAAACCCGAACGGGAAACCCGTTATTATCTACCTCTCTGTTTTAATTAACGATAATTTAAGAGAAAATAATAATACCTAGGGTAGATGCTTAACACATTGAAATAACAAACCAAGCAAAGCTTGTATACTATGCGAACCTGACATCGATATAAATATGTATAAGTTATGGCGTACTTTAGTATATAGCTATGTTCAAGCTGTGATATTTTACATATCCAGCTCAGAGGCAAGTGAACCCAGTAAATCCAGGTTACAAGCAAAGCACCTTGACCATTAAACCAGACCTTATATGGTATATAAGGTACCTTCATGAAATATACCCAAATTGATTCTAGCCCTTGTATAATTCTTAAAGCTTTACTATGACGACGATAACCTCAAAAATGTCGAGATATTTTTTAAGATAGAAATAAAAAAAAAAATACCCTGCGTCATATGAATCAGGTTAGACCTAAGCACCTCTAGGTAATGTATACAGTTATTGCGTGATTAGTATACAAAAAGCCTAATCAAATATTAATATCTTGACTATGAGCAAAGTTTGAACAAAATCGTAGGAATCTATTTGTTTTCGCTGGTTATTCACTGTAGCCATGCCATTGTCTGGATGTATAGGTTCGAATATAAAAGAAAGCAAGATAGAAAATCTTTACACGCATAATACTATTTTGTGACATGGTAGGGACATATCGATAACGTAACCAGAATATTGATGTTAAATCCTGCTTAAATAAAAGAGTAAGTTAGTGAGGCTGTTCATCTTTCGCGTAAAAACTACTTTCGAAAATCGACATAGCTTGGCACAGAGATCTATCGCTACTTTTAGCAGCTGATAGCAGTATTAATACATAACGTATGTATTATTCCACACAAAAATCTAGCAATGAAATCGATTTTACGCGTCAACCGGGACACAGCTGGTTATTTATAATGTCCAAAGTTAGTGAGCTAATATGTTCCTTAGTGTTTCACGCTCAAACAGTTCGACGGAAGGATGGCGATAGCGTATATTTAAAAATAGCGCGACGGCTAGCTAGATATTTTCCAAGTATTATGAAGGCTAACAAGCAGATATGTATGGTTAGGTTACTCCATACGTCCGATTATATATTGTTTAATATGGATAAACAAAATGCATTATGGATCCGATCCGATCTGATCAATCTGATTGTGCAAAATTTAAGACTAATTCAACACTTGAATTCTTGAACAATGGACGGCCGACTCGACTCCAAAAGCAAAGATAAATCCTTGAATATTTTTACTATTTCTATCTTTCCGAAGGTAAACCTTAAATATATTCGAAACGATACACATAACAACATTATTAGGTCAGGGACCATTAATAAAGCACTAAAGGTTGTTCGGCTGTTTGTCCCAAGGATATATATCAGTTATTACATTACATTGGGAATCCATGTTTCATTGGGTGTATTAACTACGGTTATATAGATAAAAGGTGGGCCATTGTGGGGTGTTCGGTGCTTAATGCAATAAGTTTCCATATAGATCTTGATATCTCATGTTAACTGCCGTATTAAATGCATATATATGGGTTTGGAATATATAATAATACATTCGATTATACTTGCTCAGGATTAATTGGCCTTCAAGGTATTATATGCTGTATTAAGTGCTAATAAGTGCCATTGTCGAAACAGATATACAAAGCGAAAGTGTGTGCAAGACGAGGCAGAGGAGGACCACATTCCAACTACCTAGATCAAATCGAACGGGAACGTCAAGAGTACTCGAAACCGGCGAGCATGTATGAAGAGACTGATAAATGTGGACAAAGTAAAAGAGGTGCAAGTTTAGAGAGAACTGGCGTTCCATCCTGTCTGCCTACCCCGTTAGGGACCTAGCGGGATGATATGATATGATATGATGATATATATCGTAAGTGCCATTGTGCAATTGTTACTAAAATTCGTAAAACAAGCGAGGGGAGTGAAGGGAGGTAGGTGTAACTACAACCTCTTTAAATTTTGCATTTGTCACATTAAATGCTTAGAACTTTTGAGCAAACAACATAAAAAATAATATTTCTTAATTAAATTTTAGATTTTGTCATTCCGTCGCCAAAATCGTAAATACGTCTGTCGAGTATTTTTCTCATAATTTTGACACATACAGCTTGACAGCTCAGTGCTATAGAACGTCACAACACAAAAATACTATACAATGTAAAACTTGCTTTATTCTCCTCGAATAAGCTGTCCCAGCCACTCTCACGAGCTCTCTCATCCGGACAATTTAACACCAACCCGACGGGAGTGTGAATTTTATCAAGTAGTTAAAATGGCCGATGTAGCGACGGACGGTATCAAACCTGTTCATTGACGTGGAAAACGAGCGCGCTTAATAATGTGCACCTGCACCCTGCCGAGAAATAGGTTAGCTGGAATACGCCCCTAAAATGTTTTAATAACGATGCATTTAGCTCACCTGTGTTATAACAAAAAGCAGCATTTTAGGTGTTTTGCATACACCCTCAGGATTCTCTATGTGAGTAACAGAAGTAGTACCGCACACACACTTTCCGCAAGAGATATATTTTAGGTTCCATAAAATGATCACATAACATAATGTGCAGCGTAGACAGCGAGTCGGTCGAAGTCTCTGTCCTCGCATCTTTTGATTTCATCTCGGATGTATGAAGGCCCCCCTGGTGGTAAGGTGCTTACCCTTATTATAACATAGTTCGAAAAAACACATTGGTAGCTTTACCAATGAGTTTTTTTTGGAACTATGTTATTTATCACACCACCAACTATGATGGAAAGCATCGTGGGGACCCGTACTTTTTAGAGAAGAAATAAGACTTATGTCAGGCATGGCACCCTAATATTTTTCCGATACCGAAGGGTAAGGATATTTTTACAACTCTACTTACCCCTTTTGGCACCCCCTAGTGGCAGGTACATAAATTGTTTGCGTCCCTAAAGACATTTTAATCTGAATTAAAATAAACCTTTTTTCTGATTTCGGACTCAATTTTCTAAGTGTAAAACTACTACAATATTATTTACTTAACGTTACATAAAAAAATTACGTCAGAGTTTATTTTTATATGATAACGGATACACAAAACAGGAAACTGATACCAGCCTGGCAAGCGTGTGACCGCGACTTTTGCCTTTCAGTAAAAAAAAAACTATGAAATAGTTGACGTTCTTCCCTTAGTGAAGTCACGTTGATTCAACGAGCTTGTATTGTCAACCGACTTGAATAGACTGTTCCCATCCTGTCGTTAGGGCGGCCATATATCATTCCAACTTGGGATACTACCCGGATTTAGATTGACAACACATTTGACGTATTATGTTAGGATGGTTTAGTGTGTGTTGTTTTTGTTAACGAGTAAGTTATGGGTTTCCTAACTAAGAATGATGTCATCTTATCGATTTGGCTTAAGTTAGTGATCGCATTAAACGATTATGTGTATTGTAGTTACTTTGAACTCCTAAAGTGAGACAAGTTTCGAGTGTCAAGTTTACCGATAAACAGATTAAAATTGACATTTTAAAAATGATCTGGTGTTGGATTATGTTAAAGTTATATTGCAGAATAAATACTGACACGACGTTATGCGTTTCTTTTGTTAATTATTTAAAACTACCTGTGCTCAGTGGCTTCACTCGCGATTTAATTATACATTACTGGCCCGCTCGCTTATGTAGTAGCTTGATACTATATAAGTCTAAAGCTTTCGTCGATACACAGACTAACTAATGTTTTTTTCAAAACGGAGATAAGCGCATAAATAGTGTTAGATACAAGAATTAGTTACCCATGAATGCTAAATATTGCAATAAACATAAAAGTAAAAAAAAAATATCTGTGGTGAACTGCTGTTACCAGAATTATGACATATAAAATAAATTAATCGTAAAATATCATATGTTCATGATTTGCTATGATAAACTGAAATTCTGGTCACCCTACACCTTATCTATTTCTATTTGTATGTGACAGCTAGGTCAAGCTTTTGAATTCAGGAAAAAGTCTTGCCAATCTATTTAATGTTGGGACCTAAAATCATGCCTCATGTCTAAAGTCGTATCTGTTTAAGAACGACACCGACCCTTCCAGTTCGTTGCCTTTTCAGGCTACCTTAAAACTTTGATATTTGCGTATTGTGAATTTTTTTCTTCGCGGGCGTTGTCACATTCATTATCATTTATATGATACGACCTTATATAGCATGGTATAAGGTATAATATTGCTGGTTAATGATTGGAGATGGCAGATTCGATGTTATATACAGGACGCTTTTGTATCAGCTTGGCATCGTAGAGCATTTGAGCCCTACCTTTCAAATCCTCTCGCACAATGGGATCTACAGTACAAAATTGGTCTACAGTTTGGAGCAGTGTCTCCGATTTACAAAGGATTGTAGCCAAATGGCGGTATTGTATTACTACGGTTAGCAAGGCTATTAGAAATCCACATTGGCTGGCGATAAACATCCACATAAACTAGCCTATCACATTACATCCTGTGTACGTATATATAAGTGAGTTAGTTTGAAGTTACGCGTGTTACACTCTTCACTGAATCACAATAAAAGGTGATAGAAGATCCCCAGGTATAATTCCACTAATTGGGTTTGTCATGTTGTAGGTTTTCGTTTCCTTTGTTCTATATTTGCGTCTATCATTTGATTACAATTTGTATAGTGTACTCAATTTAATTGGTACTATTTCGTTGTTACTGCTACCTGACAATTGTAAGACTCAGTATAATAGGTACCGTTTCTAAAGAATATCGGCCTAGCTTGAAATTGTTGTCAGTTATTGTTCCAAGAATATTGACGCAACGATATCAAACAAGGTAGCTCATATTTGTGCCCAAATTCAATATTGAAATGCAAATAATTTATATCGAAAGTTGTTTTCTATACCTTCTTAATTCTCAGATTGAATATTACGTACGTATTTGCTTCTCTATGCGAAGAAATACAAACGATAAAGAAACTGGCCCTCTACTCTCTTTGCTTTTCAGATTCATGATACGTACATAATAATATGTAAATATTTTGTTTTATGCAATATGCTATATGCGTAAAACAAAATTCGCTTTTTGCTTAGTTCCAAAATTTACTTTTGTATTAGATGTCAACGTACTCCCTTCTTTACTTAATAAATAACATTTTTAAATTATATCTTAAAGCGCCTAGGCATTTTGCATAGTTTTCAATAATTATCGTCATATCTCGACCAATTTACACGAAACCATAATCAATTATACACTACAACCTTGTTTTTGGATCATTCTGTCTATAATGAAACTGTACGAAAATCCATTCCATAGTTTTTCAGTTCATCGTAAACAGGCAGGCAGATGGTAGATTTGATAAATTGTGGTGATCTGGCGAAAGCATTTTTTAATACCTTGGGACAGTTCCACACAAAATTAAATAGCCCCAAATTAAGCAAAGCTTGTGTAATGGTAACTGGACAACGACATATTTACTTATAATATATAGATTTAAATATATAAATACATAGGACATCCAAGACTAAAGTACAAATACACGTATGATGAACATACAAATATCTGCCCTCAGCGGGAATTGAACCCGCGACTTTAAGGTTCGCAGACAGGAGCTCTAACCACTAGACCAGACGACCGTCAACATTTTTAATTGTAACAATAATACATGGTTTTGTTCAATATATCAGAGGAATGATTTGTATCTCCCGTGTGGTGTATACCGTGTGATAACATCTATAAAGTCTGTCAAGACCAAAATTGATTTATTGCTTATTGGGAAGATCTCGTCTAGACGGTAAATCCATTTTGCTGCTACCCGTGATGCAGCAAAGGTATACTTGAAATCCGCGGACAGATATTTGTATGATGGACGAGAGATAAGGGGAAATCCCTTAGTTTTGAATGTTGCATTTTCAGTATTAACAAAATTTTCCGGCTCTCAGGATTCGCGATTGTCCGGACTACCAACCGCGACCAAGTTATCTGATAAGTATGTTGTAGGTACATCCACGAAAAGTGATATTAATAAGAATACCGATCTAATTTGTTTGATATACAGAAATAAGTGCAGATCGTATGTTGGAAAATGTAAACATTGATTTTCGTCGATGTATTTGTTGTTATTATTATATCCTCACGCCTTCCCACAAGGGTCCCCGAAGGGGTAGGCAGAGGTGTATAGGTAATACCCATACACCCACTTTCCGCCAGAGGTATATTAGGTGCCAACGTGACAGATGGCGAGTCCATCGCCGTTACTCAAGCACGACTATACATACGCCTTTGAATTTCTTCTCAGACGTATGCGGGTTTCCTCTCGATGTTTTCCTTCACCGTAAAGCTCGTGGTGTGACTAATCACTGTACTTAAGTTCAGAAAAAACTCATTGGTACAGTCGGGATTCGAACTTGCGACCTTTGCGTCGCAGGCAACTGCTCGAACCACTCGGCCACCACGGCTTGTTTTTAATAAATACATAACACTGTGTACTACATATGCAAAAAACCGCTTGTCTTCATACTTTAGATTACACGGATTTTCGATTATCCGAATGCCTAAAGACAACCATTAGTCCGGTTAAGTTTCTACTCATTATAATTATTTCTCTACATTAGTGTGTATTGTATCGTTATTTTGTTCCAATTTCAGCTTTGCTTAGTTCCGAACTATATTACGTATAACTGTCTCATATATTTTGATTCACAAAGCGTTATGCTGATGCTATTATCAGCCGTATTTACGTGTTATTTCAAAACCTAGCAAGGCTGACCATTTGTAATTACCAAGCCTGCTCTAGTTTACTTAGGAACCCTGCTTAGCACCTGCATAAGCTTTTACTCATACTTTGACATTGCTAACATTTGTAGCTCACCTTTCAAGCGACATGTAAGTGGCGTGGGTCACGCAAAGTTCACGTCGGTATAAAAACAGTAAAATAATTCTCGTGTCCGTCGGCTAGGGCGCGGCTTGGTCGGCGAACAAGTGTACGAAACGCTTCAAAGTAATTACTTAGCATCTAATTTCTTACGATAATATTATAAAAGGACTAGAAGTAGTAAAGTCTGCGTCCACTGTAATATAAAATATATTTTAGGTGCCAATGTGATAGATGGCAAGTCCAACGCCGTAACTCAAGCCCGACGATACTAGTACATACGCCTTTTTTTTCTTTTCTTTTTTTTCTTCTCAAAAGTATGCAGGCTCGTCGTGTTCTTAAGTTCAGAAAAACTTACTGGTATAGTCAGGAGTCGAACTTGCAAGCTTTGTGTTGTAGGCAACCACTCGGACACCACAGCTACAGTTTATTATATTATTATAGTTTATAAACTAAATTCATACTCGGCAGTTTGTCTATTATATCAATCCACTTTCATTAGCATCTGCGCACGTTGCATAAGGAAGTTGTAGTAGTTTCTAAAAGATAGTTTATGCAAAGTTTATCGACTGAGCTGACGACTGCGGCTGAAAAGCTTATGAGAGGCCGTCAAATTCCACGTATGAGATGTTTACGAAACTATTAATTATGTCTCTTTGACGGCAGGCTATTTTATCTAAAGATAATTCCTAGAAGAGAACTTTCCATACATTCAGAATTATTTTCACGTCCGTAAGAGTCGCCGGAGGGATAGATTATTACACTCATTTTATTCGGCGATATTTTCAGGTTTCCAACATAACGGTCACCATAATCATACAGCCGAATACTTCAGTTAAGAAACGTTAATTAAGTATATAGAGAGTGGTGGCAGAGTGGTTCGAGTAGTTGCCTGCGACTGCAGGCTAAGAACTTCGAATTCCGACTATACCAATGAGTCTTTCTTAAGTACAGTGATTAGTCATACCACGAGCTTTAAGGTGAAGGAAAACACTAAGAGGAAACTTATAATCTTTTGTGTTTCCGCGTTTTCACACGTGTAAACTTTTTTCTATTGGTAGCGTTAATTCCTGATTTTTCAAGAATTTTACGTATCCAATTCGTAAAACTGTTGGCCGCCTGGTCTAGTGGGTAGTGATCCTGGCTAAAGCTTGATGTCGCGAGTTCGATTTCCGCTAAAGGCAGATATTTTTGTGATGTACACGTGTATGTGGTCTTTTGACCTTAATATACGTAGGGCGACGTGTATTTTTATATATCTATCTATAAAAGTATGTACACTGTTGTCTAGTTCTCATAGCATAGCACTGTTTAGTTTCGGACTAGGTAAATGTGTCCGCAGATATTTACTTATTTATTCCAGGAATAGAAGTTAATCCAGCTTATAATCTTTATCTGTATCTGTACTAAATGTCATTAATTAAGTGAAAAACGGACAAACATCCTGACAAATTTTCGCATGCATAATAGTAATAATGCATAATACATAATTCAATGTAGGATGAAGTAAGTACGCGTACAATTGTGGGCCTGAGTAAGCATGCGCGTTGGAACAGTTGTAGACTTCAGCTATAAGATTATAAGCCTGGGGTCTACATCAAGAGCGGTAAGCTGACGTCATAAAGGTATCCTCAATGTCATAATTAGGTCAGCCCCTTTCACGCTGTGACCGTGTTTCTACGAATGCGCATCGGTCGGGTGACTATTGCAGACTTCGCTTCGCTTTTCCTGTAGTTTTTATGCATGTGCGTTAGTTAATAACAGCATGAAAAGTGGGTTCTCTTATACAAGTTTATGCAAAGGTTGTCATCAAATAGTTTTTATGTGTGTTTCATATATAATATGAAACCCTTGGGACAATTCAATACCCTACTATTGCAAACACTACTGAATGTAATTGGATAAATTTTGGCATAGAGATAATTTGGCATTGAGGATAGAATAGAAGTTTCGAGAAGAAGCATGCAGCAAAAAGATTGTATGTTCGAATCCTGACTCCCCAATATGTTTTCTGAACTTAAGTACAGTGATTAGTCACAGCGAGAGCTTTACGGTGAAGGAAAAACATCGAGAGGAAACCTGCAAGCGTTGGAGAATAAATTCAGAGAGTATGTACGTCGTTAAGTTGTGCTTGAGTAACGGTGATGGACTCACCATCTGTCACGTTGCCACCTTAATTATTTATCGGAATAATTTATTATTAATGATATCTCGGAAATCGAGTGTGTGAGTACCACCTACACACCTCTGTCTACTCCTTCGGGGACCTTGGTGTGAAGGTATATGGAGATACATTATTACTAGAAATATACACATATATGTTGAATTCTAGAAAAATATTTTTCAATGAAATCGGGCAAAACAATTAAGCGGGTGTAGCCGCGGGGAATAGCTAGTATAAATACATGATATAACGGTTAGTGTTATCTACCAATTGAGAGTCGCTCAAAGTTTAATTACGGAACTGCGGTCAGGTTATCTTGCATTGCTAGGCTTCTCTTGTTTCTGGCGCGTATTTATTTCATTTGTTTCTTACAAACAAAAAGCAATTAAGCCATTAACTTTGTAATTTTATGAAAGCAAATGAAAGCCATGAGTTTTGAAAATACAAAACTCAGTAAGGATTCTCAGTTTCATTTTCTAATATATAATATAATATATCCTCACGTCTTCCCACAAGGGTCCCCGAAGGGGTAGGCAGAGGTGTATAGGTAGTACCCACACACCCACTTTCCGCCTGAGGTATATTAGGTGCCAACGTGACAGATGGCGAGTCCATCGCCGTTACTCAGGCACGGCTATACATACGCCTTTGAATTTCTTCTCAGACGTATGCAGGTTTCCTCTCGATGTTTTCCTTCACCGTAAAGCTCGTGGTGTGACTAATCACTGTACTTAAGTTCAGAAAAAACTCATTGGTACAGTCGGGATTCGAACTTGCGACCTTTGCGTCGCAGGCAACTGCTCGAACCACTCGGCCACCACGGCTTTCATTTTCTTATGTATAAATATCGAGAGTTCGTCTACAACTCTAGTATTGCAGGTCCGAATTTGGACTGAACGAATGAGGTCTTCAAAGAGTAAGTGCAGTGATTAGTCACAACACGAGTTCTATTGTTTTAGACAACATTAGAGGAAGTGTACATACGTTTGGGAAGGAATTCAAAGACGGAAATATAGTCGTGCTTGAGAAACCGTGATGGACTTGCAATCTGCTACGTTGACACCTTAATATATCGCAGACGAAGAGTTCATTATTGGACGATAAATTCAAGAAGTAACTAATAATTTCTTTAACTATACGCCTGCAATAATGCTGAGAATATAAAAAAAATATACAAATAATAATCCGCAACATGCTTCATCAAATACAGAGACGAAGAGTTCGCTAGAGTTCTGACTAACCTTTTTGGAAGCTCTAGTGACAAGGCGTGAATATATATTTGTTAGTATCATTTACAATATTTACAAAGAGGTCTAGTCGAGACCCATCGTGGCGGGCGGGCTGGAACTTATTATCTCGCTCAGAGAATCAGCATTGCTATCCAGCGTGGCAATGCTGCTAGTCTTCTTGGCACGTTGCCTCGGGATACCGATTTGGGACAAATATTTTATTTGTAAGTAGTTAGTTTCTACTAAAATATCTAAAATAATAAATATAAGAGCTAGGCTCTTATCGGCGTCTTTGATGCAATCATACCTCCGATTGCACAATCTCTTTGAGCTATAATCGATGACACCTTTAATCTGACTAATATTACCTAAATATCATACAATAACAATTCTTTTGCTGTTAACCAACCGATATTCATTAATATTTTTCATATGAATTAATGTTTTTTCATTCCAAATCGCATGTTAGCGAAAGGTGTTTTCGCGAAATTGAAATCTATTTCCAAAACGAATAAGGATATTAAGAGGATTATTCGATACGCGAGTAATATTCAGTTGACTCGTTCCAATTTGCAACATCCCTCTTCAGTAATTTCACTGTCAGGATTACTGCTATAAAATAACACGACTTGTGTGCTGGATGTGGCAAGGATTAAGGAATCACAGTGAATCTTTTCATACTTCTCTATTTTTCATTCATATTTCAATTCTAATAAGAGTAGTCAGTTGTTTTTTAAACTATTTCGGACCATCTGGTCTAGTGGTTAGAGCTGTTTCTTATCTCTCTCTATACTGGTTGCCTGGTAGAAATTGCTTTTGCGATAAGGCCACCTATTGTGCCTACTACATGTTTTTTTTTGTCATTACTGTTTGTTTTTTAAATGTGTGTGTTTGTGCAATAAAGGATATATTATTATTATTATTATACTAACTAAGGACAAGGTGACCCTTCGCGTGTGTTTTCAATATATCAATCTGTTACACCACGAGCTTTTCGGTGAACGGACACTTCCATACACATGAAAGCGGCCGTAGTATTAAGTCGTTGTATAAAGTTATCATGAATTAGTAACTGTCCCACCCATTCCTCGCCGGCGAGGCTCGACGCGAATAAGCCGTAATGTTCCCCCCCCGACCTCCGCCGCAAATGCCGGCCCGCGCCGAGCCAGACGCGCAAATCCCGCCCCCATATAATATATAAATAAAATTACCAGTCCAGCTCCCTTGCTCGCGATCCAGCAACGCCCTAAGCCGAGGTTCGTACCCCACAGGGGGTGCCCTTAGCTGTGTTGCTTAAAAATAAAGTGCCTGGCTGGAGGCCTAGGTCTCGCCATTGACCGGTTAAGTAGCAAAAGTTCCCGGAACTCACGCTACGAGAGACATTACAAAAAAAAAATTGTCCCACCCAGCTTCGTATGAAAAGTTAAATTAC
>JACCPG010011286.1:0-56617 GCA_016069955.1 Drepana arcuata
GGTAAAGATGGCGGAGATGCAAAAAGACGAGCCACCGCTCTTTTAACGATCTCCGAGCGCCTTTTGTTTTATTCGCCTTTAAACTGCTATTACATATTCAGCGTGGAGTGCCTGTTTCGATATGCATGGGTACCCTAATCTATATTTATAAAAATATATCGATTGGGCAAAAATTTTTGAAAGGGTTTTGACGCACGAAATCACGAATAAATTGCTTATTCACTGCTGATTATTACGAGTGTCTAAAACATAATTCATATAAAACTTTGGAGGACTCATTAAAATAACTCAGCTATCGGCTGTCTCCTCATGTGAACACGAGTGCAGATTTGCTCCCTATCGGGCAGATCTGGTAACAAGTATGGCATGAACACCGCTACATGTACTGCCCACATGGCGGTTACTTAGGATCCTTATCAATCCGCGGATAAGCCGACGTTTCTAATTGGAATGTAAGTGAGACAGGATGCGTATCGTTATTGCATGACAGAATTAATGAATGGCTATGTTTTATTCACGCGGTATTTTAAATTTCACGTCAATAATGTCGTTTGTTGTGCCGGATACGACAAATTCATGTAGGTTTTTATTTTATCTATATTTGTATGCCATAAATATAGCTTAAATAGCTTAGCTTTCCTGTTGCCATTGTATCTCTTTGCATGGTGTATCCTCAAGGATTAAAGGGATATGCTTGCTTAAGACTAAATACTGTGTTTGTGTATTTCTCGAGTAGGTATCTTTTGTTAAAAATCCATAAATCATTAAATAAAAAAGTCTACGTCCCGACTGTTGGTAAGCGGTTACCGGATACCTACTATCGGTTTTAGAAATACTTGAGGTAGAGCTTGCGCTTTGTCGACCTTACCTTATAACCATCGCCCTTCTACTGGAAGCTTCATCGCAAGAATACAACAATACCCAGAAGCAGTCATGTGGCTGCGATTTTCTGTAAGTTGGCGGCACTGCTCTAGCGATGCAAATCCAATTCTGCACGCAAGATCCGATGGGCTCTACTTCTGTAGCTTGGATCTGGAAGCCTTTTCTGAAAACTAACCTTGAATGGTCCCCGATCAAAGCCGCAGAACGAGGCCTCCATGGTGTAAGACCTGGTGACACCAAGATGCCTCCACACCGTGACTCGGGCTGTACTTTCCCTCTCCCTCTCCACTCGGAACGAACACGATCCCAAAGCGAATGCCGGTGATATTCTGTGCATGAGGGCTGGTAACATCTACAATTCAAGATTAAAATATTTATATATGTATACATATATCATCACGCCGATTCACCAGCTCTCTCTAGGTCTAGACTTAAATGCCTATTTAATACATTCAAATATTTGCTTACATTATTACACTTACAAGAATAAGTATTAGAGGTAATTATAAGCTCTGGGCTTAGTGAGAGGATGTCGGAGCCTATGCCCCGTGCGCCAAATTCAGATCATGGCGAAGTCCAGCTGGGTTTCGACCACCTATCAATACTCGTCTTCTTCGAAATAGGTTTAATGCAGAAAGAGCAGCGGTTGTCTGGGGTCATTCTTCCCGACAGGCCTATGTACCAGCGGGCGACTGGTGACGGAGATAATGATGATGATGATGATAATATAAGTAACATTTTGTGGGAGGGGTCGGCATTTTTAGATTTTTACTGCATCATGGAAAAAAAAACAATATCTGAGACTAGTATTTACGGTAGTGCTATCTTACCAAGTATTTCACTGGTTCGTCCTGGACCAAGCGATCGTTACTGCACCAGCTCTCTGCGCCGGCGCATCCGTAGAAAAACACGTTCTTTTTCCGCGAATGGCCGTGATAGTCGCAGTATACAAGCGGGGGCTTCTTCCAAACTCGCACCAAATACTCTATTAAGCCCTATGAGACAAGTCAAATAACAATATTAACTGGCTTTTGCTACTTAGGTACTTGTTTTTCCGGGATTTTAAATTTTGCTTTTGAATAATACACATCTCTTTTCCTTTTTCTGTAGGTACGTCTTACTCATCTGCACTTCAGGCATCATCTTGCAAATTATTCATGCCAGTCGGCCAAGCTGTTTTGTTAGACGGGACGGGACACGATTCTTTGAGCAGCTTTCATGTGAAAGTGTAGCAAACTCACTTTTGAATTTATTATACTAGTCACAGTCAGGATACATAATGCAATTAAGAATATAAAATAAAGCACCACATTTATCACCTTAGTATGATAAATAGATGGATGCAAAACAGGACTGGGCTTGCACCAACGTCGATTTAAATCTTCATTAGTCAGACCGCATCGATGGCTGCAACAAGAAATGACAATTTACAGGCCGAGATGAGATAACCAGGAAATCTAGCGAGTGGCTGCGAAGGCGATAAGCCGGCCCATTGAATCCAAACGGCACGTCCTCGGGTCGAGAGTCAACGTCATTTTATTATTGATCGGAATGGCCATATCGAATGCACTTATATTTACAACTTACTACAACAGCCCTTCGATTGCTGCGATTACATTTCATTGGATGCGTGACACGACGGCGACGAAAGCTGCGCACGTTCCAATATGTTAATTGTTTCATGTGCTTTTAAGGCTTTATGCTTGACAATGAACGTTTTACGGTGACCATTGAATATGACAAGCTATTAAAATTAAATAAATGGTCTACCACTTAGTGGGCCGTGCCAACCTCAAACTGTACCATAAAAAGTGCTTCACATTAAACTTCACTTAGTTTACTGTTAATATTGATCATTACACACTTATCTTCTTACAGGGGTTAAAGAAAGGGTAGGCAGAGGTGTGAAGTAATACACTCTCTTCGGAGATATCCTTTGGTGCCAACTTGACAGATGGCAAGTCCATCGCCGTTTCTCAAGAACGGCTTTAAATTGGTTTTTGAATTTCTTCTCAAATCTATGCAGGTTTCCTCTCGATGTTTTCCTTCATCGTAAAGCTTGTGGTGTGATGTTTTCTGAACTTTAGTACCTAAAGTGATTAATCTCGGTGATAAATCAAGGACTCATTGGTATACTTGAATCACTTAGCCATTAGGATTCTATAAAAAAAAACTACACCGAGGAAACTATAGGATACCAGTCTGTATATTACGTACACTTATCTGAATCCTCAACAAAACCATCTCATTTCATTCAACAGTTATTTTACTGCCAACGTTACTGACTTCCTGCACCTGCGCTTGCTCCCATACCCTAGGTTCTTATGTGTAAGTCTAGCTTATTTATGTTAACTTGACTTTTTAAATTTTCATTTATCTTTTACTTAATCGATTCTACTCTTTTACATCTTATTTTTACATCCTTATATTGATAAATATCTCCTTAACTTTTTCTTATGAGGTCAATCCGAATCGCATTATAACTATTATATGTATATCTATATAACTCAAAGGTGTCTGACTGACTGACATATTGATCTATCAACGCACAGCGTTGCAACAGCAAATCAGCGGACGGATCGGGCTGAAATTTGGCATGCAGGTAGATGTTATGACGTAGGCATCCGCTAAGAAAGGATTTTGGATTAATTCTACCCCCAAGGGGATAAAATAGGGGATGAAAGTTTGTATGAAACATTATCAATTTTAAACCGATCGGGCTGAGACTTTGCATGCATAAAGCTACTATGACGTAGGCATCCCCTATACACACACACACACACACACACACACACACACACAAAGAAAAAACTGCGCAGTCACTATCCCACGCGAACGAAGTCGCGGGCACAGCTAGTATATACATATAACTATTACAGAAGCAACTGATCTATACACTATACAAAATATATAAATGCACATCCGATCTGAGATCTGGAATGTTGCATATTCAAACTCGGTGGGGTCTGAAGAAGCGAGTATTTGAGAATGTAATTTTAGAACTTAACTATAGCGATTTGTCACACGAGTAGCATGATAATATCACAAAAGAACCCGCAACAGCCGAAGCAGAAATGCAAAGACGTATGGAAACTCGTGCCTCAGAGATTTCAGACCCAATACCTAACACGTCGTACCCTCTTCATAAACAGAACATATCTGTGGCGAAATGTGGGTGTTAAAATACCTCCATCTTCGTCTATCTTGATCCCTGCGCGATGGCGTGGAGATTCCTACATCTCTAAGTCAAAGTTAATGATTACTGTGTATTTTTTACTGATTGGATACAGTCCGGTCGGTATGCAATCAAGCCGGTACCACGGCTGCTTCAGTGGTCTATACCGCTACTACAACTGCCTACCTTGTGCGTTGATTAAGAAAGAAAGCACTACGTCTCAATTGTGTCATTATTTACCGCTAGATGAAGTTAAGTGCTCCTGTAATCTACGACAATTCACTACGGTTCTCCCGTTATTAAAGGGCAATTGTTATGGACGTGCTTCTGAAATAATCGCAGTACACAACAAGTAACGGATACGTATGCTCTAGCCGGGACGCTCATTGCTAGTATCTGATTAAGATGTTCGGTCTAAAAAGTTGTCAATACCTCATTATGTTGCCACAAATAAAAATTACTATATATACATAAATATATCCCTTTTTACCAACCAATCGGACTAGACTGTAACATACATGAGTACCTATCATCACGCCTTGCCCCTCGCGAAGCACTCTGGCCGCACTCGAGGGTGAGTGCGGAGGGCCAGTTCTCTTGCAGGCTCACAGACCTCGCTTCATCCACATTAATGTGAATCCACCTTACTACATGTTTATCATATACTCCATCACCTATCAACTCAAACATGCCCTATAAAATTGAACGACTCTTTAAAGAACATGATAGGTTACTGAGATAATAGCTATCGACAATGAATCATTATTATTTAAATAATCATATCTTATGTATAAAATTCTCGTGTCACCATGTTAGTTACCATACTCGTCCGAAACGGCTTGAACGATTTTTATGAAATTTTATATGGATATTCAGTAGGTATGAGAATCGGCTAGTATCTATTTTTCATAGATACCCTTAAAGAACATGAGGGTTGTCAAACAGCTTTTATAAGCTATGAGCGTGAAGTTGCGCGGATTCCCCTTCTTCGGTGTATTTTTTCGTGAAGCGGTGAGGCGTTCGTCCAATTAGGAGTGGTTCAGTGCAGGCGCATCATTAGCGGCGCGGGCGCAGGTCTTCGACTCGGCCGGCCCTGGCCGCGGCCTTCGCCCGCCCCGACCGGTTGTGCATCTTTTACTCTAATCACGAGAAAAAATAGCGTCTGCCACATCGCCACATGCGCGAACGAAAGCGAATAAGCGTGGAGCTGCACCCTCGTCCGCAGTGTTTTATAGTTGATTGTTGTGTGTACCGGAGCAATGAACAGGGCCAGCACGCTTATTCAATCTACATTCTACACCATCTGGTTTCGTCAGTCCGAGATTACGTACATTATACGCGACTATAAGGCTAATAATAGAATAAATGCGTATGTAACTGGAAAACTGACTAACACATAGGTACACAATGCGAGCTAATGCATTGATGTAAAATAAAAACTCATTGAGCTAATGTCATAAATTATTATTAAATATTATCTAATGGTGACAATTTTTTATGCACATTGCTTAAAACGAGTACTTAGTGCGGTAAGTACAGTCATGCACTAATACTATCCAATAGTAATTCTGCAATCATACCTGTTAAGGAGTCATGTTATCCTAACAATTTTACCTCATTGAAGCCTCTTCGCTGCGGGCATGTTACTGTCCGCGTTTGTGACGGTTTGAACATTTGAGTAGTAGCCCTTTAGGAGGTGCAATGGCGGGCGCGGCTGGTTCAAGGGTCCGCCGGCTATTTATAGGCATGGCGCGCACCGATCCTATCGGGCCCCGAGCGCGGTCCTCCCTGCCCGCGCAGCGCCCGCCCTCGTGCACCCCTCGTATAACGTTCAACCAGTTAAATAGACCAAATAAACGGCCCCGTTTTATATTTATTTCACCTATTTATATCATATATGTCCATTGTTTCTACCTCAGTTGGAATTCATAGCCATCGGGCATTCCAGCCCTCCATTCGGGATCGTCCTTACATTGCATTCTGATGAAATTGCGCACCTATTATATTTATTTGGAATTGGAATATGAGAATGGCAGCCACAATAAAAAGCTAGGCTCGTAGATTATATTGAAGAGGACTTAGATAAGTCGTTGGGCTCACAACACACGTCACGCTCATCCGTATTCCGAGCGCGAAGCCAGCTTCCTGCCAGGCGCACCGAGAGCATCCTCAACGGCTAGTTCCCGATGATTCAGTATGTCCAGAGCTGCGACCACATTGAGCACCTGTTGGCTTGGAAACGGTAGCGTAGTAAAAAAATCAGAACTCAGTTTTTAGACTAAGGTAGATTCGAGTGCTGACTTTTTTACTTTACCACGATAGTGGAAGACTATCTCGTGGCCCTCCTAAAGGCTTTCCTTTACTCTACCCCGCTTGTTGCTCCATTTGGAAGAATTCTATGGTAAAAACCTCAGCGGGGAGTTCAGCATTCATAGTGTTGAGTATCATTGACAGGAAGTTCCTCAAAAAATCGCACTGTGCGAGACCTTCTAGTTCTTCATTAGTTTCTGTGTGACTCGCAACCAAAAAGGATATGTAGGATGATAAAAGTAGTTGTGGGCATCATATCGATAAATTTGTCAGAGTACTATTGCAGAGACCAGACCGCAGTCAGCGGCGAATCCTGCGCCAGCCGTTGGCGGTATTCGTACTCAGTATTCGTTGGTCGACACCGGACTTGGCGCAAGTTATTTACGATGGTGGCGAGACAATCGGCCAGTCCTCGCGCTTATCCGGTGCTAACGCGACAATAACATGACGTGGCTATCTTTATTAAATAGAGTCCTTTGGAATTTACACACGTGCCTGGCTTATATTTATAGAGTTGCTGAATCATTCGCAAGGAATGGCCGTAACATTCTCTTAGAGAATATATGTGCAGCAGACTTGTAGTTGTAGATGCAAGTCTGTGTAGATACACGCGTACATTTCTTGATTTATTTCAAATAGATGTACCTAGTTATGAATACTTGGAATATCGCGATCGATGGAATTGTATGATGTAATGTTCCATGTCATTTGGGTTGAGTGAGGTAGCATTATGTTGACATTATTTGCCGGGTGTTGGCGGAACGGGAGCAATTCGCCACAAGACGGTTCAATGACACGGCTCTTTTCTCCGGCGACACTCTTCACTGGCGGAATGCAGTTACCATTATCCAAGAAGCACTTCCCAACAGACGTTTTTATTATTTCACTGCCTTGATAAAAAATCCCGTATAACAGCCTCAAGGTGCTAGATTTATATAAATTATTTGTTACTAAAATAACGAAATGTACGAATAATACTGAATATTATATTTAAATCGTCAAAGGAATTATGTATTGACATTAAGGCATGCGCGCTTCCGGGCCACGCTTCAAGCTCCTGATTTGAGCGCTTATCGTCCATCTTATGACGTGATGCACGACCTTCGTTAGCTATTGTTAGTGGGATTTTGCTCATTTGAACCACGACATTTCATAACTATATACTCTTTTGTTAGATGAAAAAGTTAGCTATACCTTTCCTTGGATATAATATAAGTAAACTTTCCTTTAATTAGTTTTTTTGATTAGATGAGCAGTATTTTGCATATAAATTGGACTTTACTAACAGTGGAATGAGAGAGAGAGACTTAAAGAAGGCTATGAAGAGATTTCTACAGAGTCACTAACGAGAGTGTGATAGCCTTATTGTCGCAAACATCACACTTTTTGCATTGTTTGCCACTCGAGTGGTATATACCTATACAAAAAGCCTCTTTGCAGAATGTTTTACTTATTTACACTATGTATAGCAGATAGCAGGCTGCGCTCGTATAATTTTAAGCCCCGCTTGTCTCTTGTTGATTTACCGCTACGCTGTCTCGCTGCGTTATAATGCGCTCTATAATAGTTGTAATGATTGAATGGACACAATGAAGCTCGAGATGGACTGTTCGGACTCAGCGGTATCGGGGATGACTTGACGGTGGATGTCGTTGACTCTTGTTCATCGTCTGTTGATCATTGTAGGGGACTATTTGCGAGATGTCCGTTCTTTGTGTTAGCGTCAGGCGCAGGCTCAGTGGCTCAACGAAGATCGCAGCGGCGTACAATGCCCGCGGCCCGAGAGATGCGCGTGCGCATTTAGCGCCGCCGATCCTCCATTATATGGCTGACACTCTATGCTATCGTAATTCATTAGCAGGCTATGGTCGCCAGTATTATTTATGATCGCTTAGCTTTTCTGCGTGAATACTTTTCTCGCTGAGCCCTTGCAATGTTGCATGCATCGCGCTCTTAATGGTTGAGAGTGCAGAATAATAAGACCATATGAAAAGGGTATGTGAGGCCAAGGTATCTCGTACAATGTTCCTTTCGTGTGCTTTTTCATAGGTTATGGCTTACATCTTTGAGATTTATTATCCGAGTGTTTACGAGTTCGCAGTTCATAAAATTGTTGAGTACTTTCGTTCGTGATTTCGTTGATTAGTATTACAAAAGAGCTATTATAACATAACGTAAAATCACATAAGCGCTACATTGGCTAGGTACATGTGTGAAGATTACCTACTCTTGAAACACGGTCATTGATACATGATCACGGAGTCTTATAATTGTTTAAAATATTTTACGTAGATATTTAAAACAAATAAATAACGTTTCTTCCTAGACAATGTTAAAGAACTCCTTATTTAGTTTTGTGATAAGTTTCGATGCCGTTTCTTTAACACTTGACATATACATTACAGCTTATGTCGGTAAATGCACAATTCAACTAAATTTTTCATAACAAACTAGTTTTTCCGCCCAGCTTCGCTTGGGTGAAAAAATAAAAACCTAATGTAAATCTAAGCCATTCTCGAATCCACCTGAAGAAACAGAAAATTTTCATTAAAATCGGTCCAGCCGTTTACAATTCTATAAAGGACCTACAGAAAAACATTCATTTTTATATACATATGTATATAGATAAAATGTATTGCAAGAAACAAGCTGTTATGTGTCAACTTCCAAATTACAAGCCAAAGGCAAAACTCACGAGACAAATAACAGCTACATAATTTACCGTATTTCGAGAATATTAGATAGATGACTATAATAAGATAGCTTTGGAATCAATAAATTACCATGTATTAAAAACGTTGGCGTGTGGCTATTTAACGACGGAGGAGGAGTCGGCCTCAGGAGACGATTTCCCGGAAGGTCCCGGCTCGTATACTAATTGCTGGGTGTCGATGTACACTCAAGGTTGCACCTCTGGTGCCTCCGGCCTCTGATGTA
Organism: Drepana arcuata; assembly: GCA_016069955.1. NCBI lineage: Eukaryota > Metazoa > Arthropoda > Insecta > Lepidoptera > Drepanidae > Drepana > Drepana arcuata. The sequence continues at coordinate 9,305 of JACCPG010011286.1, forward strand.
CATATTAATAGGAGGAAAAGCATGATACTAAAGGAGGGCGCGTGTCTGTTTTTGATCCATATTTTATCCTCGTCAAATCATATCGTTATCAATTCAAACTGTTAAAGTGTACCGATACAATCAAACAAAATGTAAGAGCTTGTGTGAGACGGTTTCATTTCATAATTTGCGAATTTTATACAAATGAAAAACAAGCATGCGGTCCACCTGATGGTAAGAGTATACCGCCGTCTATGGAAGCTTGTAACGTCAGGGGTATCTCTCGCTACCCTACGCTACAGACGGCTCGGTTAACATCGGTACAATGCTTTTTCGAATCTTATGGTTTTTTATCTCCCGGTATTCATTACATTTATCGGTAAGTATGCTTAGCATCTATAAAGGATAGGATCGTGAAGAGTTCTTGAAAGCGGCAGGTTTGAAGAAACTGATGACTAGATGAAAAAACTGTCTGGATGGAAAAAAATTGGTGTGTGAGGTAAGAGGAGTGTCTAGAGAAGGCAGGCGCTCTACTCTCTGACTAAGACCGTGAGATAATGTGATATTTATGTAGTAATACGAAACATACTTTACATATAAAGTAAGCCGGTGGTAGCGCCGGTAGCAACGGCGGGCAGTGAAGCAGAGTGTAGTCGAATGCGATCCCAAGGGAATCCGGTAGCACAACAGAGGCAACACTAATTGTGCAATTGAGCTTTTACCACGGCGCAAGCGCACCGCTCCGCCGCACTCGACGACAAGATGCGACAACTCGTGTTTCCTTGCTTGTGTTTTTATGCATTCAACCGGTTAATATATTTGATTTTATTTATTTAGAGCCTGCCCGCTAAGCGCAGTGGAAGATGTAGTAGATATTCCATTGTCCCTTCAATTAGCATTCTGTCAATACACGACTCTCTATTCATTCATTATAACTCGAGAATTCTTCAATGTAAATAACAAGAAACATAGGCCTTCTTTGTTCAAAGTATTTTCATTTTTAAATAATAAGTATCTATATGAATAATGTAATAGTTGTATCCTTAATTGTCTTATTGTAATTCTACTCGGCATATTGAATAAGATCCAGGTAATAGCGTACAATCGTAGCTCGATTCCACAATGGGGTCCCGAAGTAGAAAACACCTAAGAATTATTTTGAAAATTCATAATTTTCAATATTATTACATGACAGTTTCGTTAAATGTAATTATATGGCGAAGCGAAACCCTTCAAAGGAGTTCAACGAAGGTCATCTTATTATCTTACCAATATCTTACTAATCTTATAGCTTCGAACTCCACGCGGGCAAAGCCGCGGGCAAAGGCTAGTACAACATATTTTTCAATGAGTGTATTATTGCGAGAATTTGTGTGGCGTACTCCAAGAGAATATCAAAACGAAGATCTGTGAATATGGGAATAAACGAGAGGAATAAAACGATGAAGATAGATACTATTAATATATAAAAGGTTTCAATACATGCAGTTTGTACTATGTTTGACAAGTCTGCATCTTGCATCTGTAAGCGCTGACACCAACGTTCAAAATCATCCTTACTAATATTATAAATGTGCATTTAAGTTTGTTTGTTACGCTTTCACGTAAATACTACTTAACCGATCATCATAAAACTTTGTACACATATTCTTGGAGGTGTTAGAAGTAACACAGGATACTTTTTATTGAAAAATAAATCATTTTTACGACAGAAAAAAAAGCCGTTTTACTAAAATGGTGATGGCTTATATCCAGGATTAAGACATAGAATACATTTGAATCCCGAAAGATTCAAAGCTCTAATATGATAAAGGCAAAAATATGTATGTTGCTCTTTCCACGCGGGCGAAGCCGCGGGCATAAGCTAGTATTTACATATAAACGAAATTATACCTGCATGCATGTATAAAGGACTCTACGGAACGCACGTAGAGTCTTTTATTAAGTACTTAGAGGATTATATCTATTCTAGTTCGACACCACGGCAGCAGTAATTATTTATTTTTTTCAATATACATTAGAACGGCCAGTAGCCAATTACAGTAAATGCTGCAGCGCACAATTTGTACAGTACACAATACACATAATTACATACACAACACACAAAAAGTGCATATATATATATATATATATATATATATACATAAAAGATCTTTTATGTTTTAGCAAAATACACAATGTGATTCATCCTTTAATTATTTACTTGTACTTGTATTCTGTACAAGTGCAAAGAGTACAAACAACATATCGTACATTCGCAATATAAGTTTGTATCTTTTATTATAATATCAAATGTAGGTATACTGACTTAGATGTGGCCTGAGACGGCGCGTGAAAATCACGTATCCAGCGATCGAAACCGTCAAAAGTGGACCGTATCTCATTCGATATAGTATACAAATACCCTAAAATGTTGAGGCGGTATCAATATTGTCAGAGCAAATAGAGATAACAAAGAACCGCACAACTGGTTGCTAAACACGGCTCTCAAACAAAACACTTAGATGTATAAAATACATAAAGAACTATTTTTCTCTTCGAGTTACGTTATACCAACGGATTTACAACACTACTCTTTATCACACAAACTATAAGGGTGATAATGTCAGATCAGAGATGCTGCCGCGGTCGTGGGAAAGCATCGACGCCTTCGATGAGCCATTGAGATTGGATTTACGATATTTCAAAATCACGTTCGTAACCTTGAACCCGTGTAAGGAAATCACACCTCGACACTATAGTAAATTACCCATTCTGGTTACGGACTAATATTATAAATAAAATAAAATAACATATCCTCACGCCTTCTCATAAGGGTCCCCGAAGGGGCAGGCAGAGGTGTATAGGTTATATAGTACCCACACACCCACTTTCCACCAGAGATATATTTTAGGTGCCAACGTGGCAGAGGGCGAGTCCATCGCCGTTGCTCAACACGACTATACATACGCCTTTGAATTTCTTCTCAGACGTTTGCAGGTTTCCTCTCGATGTTTTCCTTCACCGTAAAGCTCGTGGTGTGACTAATCACTGTACTTAAGTTCAGAATAACTCATTGGTACAGTCGGGATTCGAACTTGCGACCTTTTCGTCGCAGGCAACTGCTAGAACCACTCGGCCACCACGGCTTATAGTACAAGTTTCATGTCAATGTTTTCCTTCACCATAAAGCTCGTAGTATCATTATTTTACTTGTACTTAAGTTCAGAAAAAATCATTGATACAATCTGGTTTCATCAATGAGTTTTATTTCATATTCGATGATTCTGAAAACGGCAAAAAAAAATTTAAGGATGAACCATAATTGACCAAAACCTATTGAAAAACAAAATGTCAACTTCATTATTATTACTCACTCACAAACTATTAAGAATCCATGAAAGCATTTACTACATCTTTGGTAACAGAAAGAATACGTAACTCTATAGAAGAATACACAGCGCTGAGCAACAATACGTAAAGGTTATAATTATGAAGTTCGTGTAAACACGATAGGGGTAACGCGGAGCTATTATATGTAATGAGAATCGTTTTCCACGTAGGTAAACGCTAGGCTGTTTGATAAGCTTCGAGGACACGCGCACGATAGTTTTTATTTCCAGTGTTCACTCGGGGTGATAAACTCGCGCATGTCATTAGTAAGCAGCCTTCGCCGGAGTGCACTGCCAACGAACGCCAACGACCCCAACTTAATTAATTAATTACAACGAGATGCAGCGTAATATTATTACACGTCATTATGCCGAGAATTATGGACAATCATTGTGTAAATCTTGGTTATTACTTTAAAGGGCTGTTTCGCAAAGCACACGTTGTAGTCGCCGCACGAATTCTGTCATTTTACAAATTGGCGTGTCGTCCGATCATTAGTTCGAACATTTCCAAATTGCGTGCGAGATTGTTTTACGGCGAAAGTAGGTTCCTTTTTTTGAAATACGCACTAACTAGTTGTGCTCCCCGGTTTCATCCAGGTGTTATACAATTTTCCTCTCCCTCGTATAGTAAATAAAGGTTAAGAAGGCACTAAATATACAAAACCTCCGTAATCTGAGTAGTGTGATATTACATACATACATATCATCACGCCAAGTCCCAAACGAGGTAGGCAGAGAGTATAGAGCGCCAGTTCTCTCTAGACTTACATACCTCTTTCGCTTCATCCACATTCATCAGTCTCTTCATACATGCTCGTCGGTTTCGAGTACTCTTGACGTTCCCGTCCACGAGCATCATCTCGATTTGATCCAGGTAGTATGATATTACTAATAGGGAAATAGAAGTAATTCAAGTGGAAAGTATAGGCCATTTTAATAAATTGAAATAAGAAACGATATCCCGGAGAAATATGGTGGACGACGTAAGAGTGTTGAATGATTTTACTAAACGCATTCGTGATGAGGGATTGTAGGAGGCCGCGGGGGGAAATTATAGGGGAACATGAGGCGGTGCCTCTGCGGCCCACACCACCGTTCTGACACCTCAGCCGTGCTCGTGTACAGCCTCAATTATAACGGGAAGCAATCCGCGTGGCTCCATCTGTCCCTAGGAAGTAATCGCTTGGGAACACATAAACGATGTCACGAAACGGCGAGACATCATAATCTACATCTACATTATTGATTTAGTAGACGATACATTTGTTGAAGGATTTATTGGTTAGGTTAAACCCGCTAATCTCGGGAACTTAATAAAATAAAGTGTTGGATTTTTTAAAATAAATATTCAAATTTTACACGGGTAAACCGGGGGATACCGCGTGGCACAGCTGGTTAACTAGATAGATATGCTTTTAGCGCCTTGTCTAGATTCACATTGCATGTATCAATCATCAGAATCGTAGTTAAGTAATGTTTTTGAGTTGGTTTATGAGTTCCTATAGGTGAAGTTTGCTGATTTATATTTCAGCATCATATACCTAGGCGTAAGAACTAGGGGCTTTTGTATATAACTATTGGACAGTCAATTAAAGAGCGAGTAATATTTCATAGTTATTTAACCACCCACATAATATGTTCTAAATAGTAAACAAACACAATTATGTCACACGTGATAAAAAGTTTGGCAATGTGTAAATACTCCGTGGAATATTATGGTATTAAGTAATTTAGGAGCAGCACGAATGCACCATGTAAAAGGCTTTTTGTAGTGTAGAGTGTTACTGGAACCAGTGCGCATGCAAATGGGCTACGCCGACATTAATATCATTGCGCTTGCGACATTTTCGGGCAAAAAACTCCAATTCCACCGCGAACCGGTACCCGCCACAAGACGCGGTGTCATGAATTATCGTGCAAAAACCGGCGCACCTGCCAAAACATTCAAATTGCCGAAAATACAAAAACATCCCGAGTCTCCAGTATATAAAACCTTACGTTGTTGTATGGTTGGTAAACTTCTAAATATGCGAACGCTGTAGACGTTTGGAGTATTCCATTTGACGTGGCATTTAATTGTATGGATATTGTTTTCTTCAACTACTTTGATAAAAAATGAGTTAATACTGGCAACAAAAGTTTATCGATCCATTTGAGAAATCTATACTTATTACAGCATACAAGCAGCACCGGTATGGATTGTAATAACACGTCCCAGAACACCCTACATAGCGTATTTGTAACGTATTTAAAGAGCAAACATACAAGCATAGATTTAAAGATAGATTTAAATTATTAGATAAACCTAACAGCTTTGCAGTGTTGTTAAGAAATACAAGACACTCACACGACAAGACTTGTAAGAAAGGACAAAATGGAAAAAGAAGAACAGGACAGCAAGAAAAACAGCTTTACCTATTGTTCAACCATGAGTATGTTTATGCGTCACTGCCGTTTTGGTAATATTGCAACTATAAACGATGTGTATAAATATTAGATGTCACTTCAAATTATATAACAATGTCCCCCAGCCTGTCAGTCTGAACCCAATAAACTTACTATGATAAATACATTTGAACTCCAAGGAGGATTGAACGGACGTTGATGCGGACTCCGCTGTCAATTACACTATATAAGAATTTTTTATGCATCCGTGCAAAGTTCGGGCGTGTCGCTAGTATCTATAATGTATGACATGCTCAAATACAACTAATACTTACCTAACTTAACTAATAATTATCAAAAGTATAGAACTCGAATTTTATCAATTTACACTTACAGTCAAGATTTTAAAGAAATACCAACAGACAGTACGATGCGATTCGTTCAGTCAATTTAACGCTAAGTCAAACTGGTGGATAACTTTAAAAATGCTGGTTGTAAACAAAAAAGGGTAATTGCACTTCAGTTCATTCAACTCGAGTACGAGAACTGGCGAGATTGTGGAACCACGAATCTAGGATATTACAAAGACGTTCACAATGATGCTAAACCCAAGTTCCACAGATTATAAAATGGTTAAATTCTAACTAAACATGATTCAGATTGTGGTTGTTCGATTTTAGGTATTCAGTTGTACGAACTCTCCTCGTAATTATATTAAATAACATATCAGTCAGATGACGGTATCATGTTTTGAGTACAGGACTCCTTTGACATGACCGCGTAACAATTGAATCACACATCCTAATATAAATAAATTGTAGTAATCTGTTTGTAAAATCGATATAGTGATTTCTTAATATTATAATATGAAAGTGTATACAAACCAAAAACAACACTTTTAAATATTATGTCAAGTTTGTGCCGGCAGGTCCCGAAAAGGCTGAATCAATTCTGCTGGGACTTCCACTTGGATATAGTTAATATAATAAGAAATAATTTAGGCTATATTCTATACTAGCTTATGCCCGCGGTTTCGCCCGCGTGGAGTTCGAAAAAGTAGCTTTGGAAATTTTCCTGCTAGAATCGGTTCAGCCGCTATGCCGTGAAAGAGCATCATACATTATAATATAAGAACTTTGAATTTTTCAAGATAAAAATAGGTATAAGCCATCACCATTTCAACTTTCAGTCAAATCGGTTCAGCCGTTTGGCCGTGAAAGAACCGCAAACAACCAAACTTACAAACTTTCACATTTATAATATTAGTAAGATAAATACCAAGTAATACAATATAAATAATTACTACATTACAACACTATTGCTATCAATATTGACGAGGTATCAAATATCGTAAGGGACGCTTACGATATTTAATGCTTTACGCCCACGCTACTAGATGGTGATGACCATGCATGGGCTACGTAAATATTATGAAACACCTATATATAAGTACCTATACATATGTACTCGTTATGTTAACAATTATGTGATGCGCTTTTATTACTACAATAACGAAAGATGGTAGCTACTCCAATAAGAATTATTCCTGAAATTGAAATATATGGCGAATTGTGCGATTAAATAGAAATACTAGCTGAATCCCACGGGATTGCTTGCGATTGCTTCGGCGGTTTGAACACACTTTGATTTACTATTAATTTCCTTATAGTTTAATTTTATTATGACAACGAGGAATCAAAAGGGAGGGTTATGTTTTTAACAAGCTAATCAATAAAAGTTTCATTCAGCGCTTAAGACGCGATATCATGACAGACACAAATGCGCGTTTGTAATATTACTGCGGATGCTAACAATGTATCTCGGTATCCAGTGGAATACCAAATAGATGACGATGAAAATCTACGATAACCGTCGTTGTTTGAAGCGAGAATTAATGGGCGAGTGTGAAGAATAGAACAAAGTAAATGCGAGTTGCGTGTTTTCATGGAGCCTCGCAGATCTTCACGAGATAACGTACCGGGTCGTGCTAGTGAACAAATTTCAAATAAAATAGCAAGTTTACAATACTTATAGCATGTGTGTGACTCGACAGAGGATGGCGAGCAGCGGCGATTAAAAAGTGGAATATTATCCAAACCTATGTAAATGTGGAGCCATTCCCGACGCCAGCGAGGCCCAATTAATGACCGGGCAATATCGCCGATGGTATACAGAGCCGTCAGGCCAAGGGATTGCGCAAGTTATTTTCTTTTTACTGTTCAATGGTATTGCAGTTGACTATTACACGGTTATTTTAAAAACTGCCATTAAAACGATAGCGGGGTGCATTTTTATCGTAATCGTTGTAATCAGAATACGGTGCTAAGACCACCGAAGAAGCCGCATTACACGCGACCCGCAAACGTTAGAATGATCACGACATGTTGGACGGCGGTAGTGATTGAGCTCTGGCGACACGTTTGCATAAGACCGATCTAAATACTTTTATTTATAGCGCGCATTTACATCTTAATTTGGGGTTAATGCCCTGTGACATGTCCATTTAATATATATATATATATATACATCCTCACGCCTTCCCACAAGGGTCCCCGAAGGGGTAGGCAGACGTGTATAGGTAATACCCACACACCCACTTTCCGCCAGAGGTGCCAACGTAACAGATGGCGAGTCCATCGCCGTTACTCAAGCACGACTATACATACGCCTTTGAATTTCTTCTCAGACGTATGCAGGTTTCCTCTCGATGTTTTCCTTCACCGTAAAGCTCGTGGTGTGACTAATCACTGTACTTAAGTTCAGAAAAAACTCATTGGTACAGTCGGGATTCGAACTTGCGACCTTTGCGTCGCAGGCAACTGCTCGAACCACTCGGCCACCACGGCTTCATTAATATAATTTAATCTAATACACCATTTAGTATAATATATCACCATTTAATATAATACAGAAATAAATAAATTACACCTTATGTAGGTGTATCAAGACGCGATTTACGATAAACTGAAACTCTGACTGAGCCGATGATAGATGTATAGATGAAATGGGTTGATAAAATACAAAGTTGTATAAATAATATATTAAGGATTTTTTTAACATTTTTATGCGGCACCGTCTATGCCCGCGGCATCGTGCGCTCTAAAGAAAATATAAGACATAGGTAATTTGAAGTGAGAAAAAAGATAATATACAGCTTATGTCTGTCATAAAGGTCTACTTTAAATATTGGTGAAAAATATATTTTAAATCTCCTTATAATATTACTAACTGCACCCTGCGGTGTCACCTACAGCTGTACGATAGCAGGGGAAATTGCATTTTTAGTTTTTAACTTTTTAAGTATCTAAGACTTGCGTAACAAAACAGTCTAACTAATAAAATAAAACCATCTTCACACCTTCCAAAGGGGTATCACGTATATAATTAGGTGACAACATAGTAGATGACTACGTTTCAAATGTATGCAGGTTTTTTCACCGTTAGTTTCGTCATGGGATTCGAACTTGAAATCTTTGCCTTGGAGCATACTACTCGAACCACTCGGCTGGCTACCACTGCATAATTATTCAATCTGTATATTATTTCATCCCTATAGTACGGCCTATCTGGTATGGCAAGCATAAGTAAAAACTGGATGGACTCGCCATCTGTCACGTTGGCACCTAATATACCTCTGGCGGAAAGTGGGTGTGTGGGTATTACCTATACACCTCTGCCTACCCCTTCGGGGACCCTTGTGGGAAGGCGTGAGGATATATATATAAAAACGTCACCAATTAGACGCAATACCTACAATACTATTCATATAACTGATAAGACAACTCCTAGTTAATTGAATGATAAGTATCTGTAAGTGAGGCAGTCTCACGTACTGCGATTGTGTCGCACTATTAGTATTGTTTGGTCCTGTGTGCTATTATTCAAAACCCCGCAGTCATGTGCCGGTCAATTAAATACATCCCCAAGCGCAGCATAATCTTTAGACAAAAAGTATCGTATCGAATCTCCATTACTTTTGCTCTTTTTACAGCTATTTATGTAGTACCAGCATTTCAACCGAAATAAGAATGTGAATTTAATTTTATCGGCTCGTATCGGATCCGTACGTAACTCATCTGCTGTAAAACAATACTGATAGGTATCATCTGAATGCAATTCAAAAATAAATTTTAAATACATTCCCGGGGGCTGTGGCGCAATTCAACTTTAGCACGCTCCATTTTAAGTGCAATGTCTTGTAAGAGAGGATTTCAATGCAACATAGAGAAGAAATGTATAGAGATGTAGGTATGCACACAGACACAATGACATATGTGGAAAGTATAGAGTTGATCGTTTGTGTGCTCGTGCATGTCAAAGCTGCGAAGGAAGTATGGCGTGCAAAACAAACAGCATCTCACCAATTAACGTGGCTCTCGGAGCAACATGCTTCAAGTTGTGAACTAGCGGCGGCGGCTTTCAAGTGCCCCATCACTGACCTCGCTGCTTTTATTTCAGCAAAGACCTGATATAGAACTCAGCCGCGGCACGCTTTTGTACGTTACAGGGCAGATCAGCATCACTCACTTTGAATAAGCCCGGGTCAGTTTGTCAAACAACTAACATACAATAAACAGACATTGATTTGCATTCATAAAGCTGAGTTTGGTTACGGCACTATTTTTATTCGACAATATTTGGCATTAAATTGTATCTATTATGCTTCAATGATTCGGAGTCAATAATTCAGGCTACCGCAGGTTATGTACCTACCTGAAAAATATATATGTAGGTTTGTAGATATTCGCATCTCATATTTTTCTGTGATCACGTCTCTTGAGTTGTAAGGATAAATTTGTGTGCTAATAATAAACTGCTGATTGGTTGCATGGCCGATCCTGAAAGGAAATTTTAACAAAGGCATACGTTGAAGCGCGCCGCGCTACATCTTGAGCTGCGAAAAAACCACGCCAACCTCGACAACCCTTTGGACAAGCGAAGAATTCGCGTCGACCGCAACAAGAACAAATTGAGCGAGAACTATTGTGCGGTACGATTCGCGGAGATAACTCCCGTGTCGAGGAGCGCGGGCGCCGCCGCCGCCGCCGAGCCGAGCGTCCGCCCTCCGCCGGACGTCCGCGCCCGACCACCACGCACCAATGTACCGATCTTTTCAAGTGACGGCAAATTTTACATTACTGCTTAGCTTTCTGTCTTCTTCAGTCGTAAGTATTGGAAAAGGTATTGTACTCGAAAGTGGAGTGTATGGTCGCGTTAGCGGTCCCTGCTGGTGGAGCGCGCGGGACGCGCCGCTGTTATAAGGGGGGTCCCGGCAACGCGCGCTCAGTGTACCCGAGTGTCCCGTGTTGCGTGTGCGCACTCCCGTGTGTCCTCATTCGTCTCGACTACTCCGCTCGCTCATCAACATGCAGCTCGTACTGGCCACTTGCCTCCTGCTGTTCGCAGCCACCCTGGGCCCAGTCGCGGGTAAGTTTCTCACTTTCATTTTATAATATCACGAGACAAAGTTAACAATTATTAACAATTACCGAATCATCAGCTTACATCATGCTATTAGCAGTTCTATTGGTCTGAAAGCTTGAATTACGTTATTCAACCGGATATTCCAAATTGAAATATAAATTACGGTAGGTAAGTTTTTTTTTTGAGGTATGATGAGCTCATAAATAAAAGTATATTTTCAAATTATTTATATCTGTGTATTTCTAATCATTACAGTAATCTTAACGACAAAGTTCAATCATAGTGACACTATTAGTGTCCTACCTATAGGGTCTCAATGCTTCATTATCTATGGGAACCATGAACAAAATTACTATTAAGAGTCCAGATAGTGGTTTTAGTAGTCACTGATAGTCTAGATTGCAGGTTCAAACTAAGATGAGAAAATAAAATTGTATTCCCGCCTTGAGTTTTAAAGTGAAGGAAAATAGGTAGCTTGCTATGTTTAAGACTATTCGAACACATACGCGACGTTTTACATGAGAGACGATAACAGATTTGCCATATACTTATATTTGTCAGGCAAAAAGTTAGTTTTATTATACCGCAACCTACCCGTGAGGGGACCCTTGAAGGAAGGCGTGAGGATAATGATAATAAATGATACAAATGTCAATTCAGAAAGAACTTAGAATATTAGCCCCATTAATCTTATTAATAAAACAATCGTACGCAAGCTAAGAAAAGAGTTGGAAGCAGCAAAGCAGAGCTAGCATGATGCCATTCTTGACATGGAGTTAAAATAGCGGAAAGAGATCTTATCACGTGGTGCTTAAGAGTGATTATGAGTCGGGAGAGGGCGCGCGTTGCGAGGTGGCACTTGTGACCTGCGGGTCCTCGACCTTCATTGTTCAACTTTCATTAGAGTACAATGGCTGGTTCTGCGCGCCTAGGCCCCGCCGAATAGCTCCCATAGGATTGTATTCAACTTACCGTAGTTTCAGGTACCCAAGTATCCTATTAATATTGTAAATGTGAAAGATTACGAGGATGTTTGTTCCTTTTTATAGACAGAACGGCTGAATTTGGAATGAATCGGAATCGTATTAAGTTTGGCACAGAGATACATTAGCTGCATTAAAAAAAGGATACCTATGTTTCATTCCAGAAAAAAAAACACCAAAACACTGCGCTTTAATTTCTTCATATGAATATGTACATATCATCACACCGAGTCCCCCATAGGCTAATCAGAGTGAAGCGCCAGTTCTCTATAAACTTACAAACCTCTTTCGCTTCGTGTACATCCATGAGTCTCTTTACAAAACCTAGTCAGTTTTGAGTACTCTTAACTTTCCCATACTTGAGTGTTCGAACGATTATTAATATTTAAGCAGTGACAAGTAATTCTACCCTTGGGTAAGATCTATTAAATGTATGAGCTGAATCAACCAAGGTGAATAAACGCTCTGTCGCATTACTACATAACGACTAAGCATTAAATAGGTAACATACGCTTTTTGTTTGCGTACAAACGTACGGAACCTCTTTAGAGGGGTAACTAGAAAATTCTTATGATACATACATTCAAATTACAAAAGATATATTTTATTATAACAAAGGAATTGGTCACCTCCACGACAGATTATGGTTCTAAGTCAAAGAGGTATATGTTATATACCAATTTGACTACGAATAATGTGCAAGGAAAAAAGTCAAATAAACGGAAAAATTATGTATACCTTCTACTCGAATGGGAGAACTCTATACCACATTGGAATATTCAAGCTAACGACACGCGCTATAAATTAAGAACAACATGGAATATCCATCAATGTATTGTATATACCAGGGATGTAAGCAACAACCTCGTAATATCCTCTTTTGTTGCGGTCTGCATATACTCGTAATACCAACATGACTTACGACATCGTAAGTCAAGCTTACAAGCATCGGCCACTGAGCCGCCCGCTCGTAGATCGCGGCGAGCTCGCGTGTTGACTCAAGTGCGGCCTATGAACGAACAGCTCTTTACAGCGAGCCCACCGGCATGCTACATCGAGAAAGGAAAAACCCTCTTGGGAAAAAATGTCCAAGCACATAAAACTTCTCCGTCGCAATCCATGAAACACGTATCACGTATAAGACTAAGGTAGGTACTAATTAGTTTGTATACAGTACTCGTTCTGCTGCTGAGAAAGTCAGCAATGTCAACGACACTGTAATTGTAAAGGTTCACTTTGTATAAAATGCCACTGAATTACTAATCAAGGATATCTTCGAATGGCTTAAGGAATCTGCGAGAAACGTAAATGCTTAAACTTTGCAGAGAGCGATTCTGCTAATGAGCCGTGTCCGCGGTTATCGGACAGGTTATCGACAAAAACTCTCCAACGGAAGTCTAAGCTAAGAGAAAAAAACATGTGAGGGGTGTGCGGGGAATAGGGACAGGTGCGCGGTTCATCGCCCCTTACCTAGCACCGCGTGGCAGGACATCTAGTGCGTGCTTTCATGGAATAATATTATGGTGCGACCATGAGTCCGCGCTGCCAGTCGTCGACACCGGTACCGTAAGCGAAGCGAACATTTCCAGTGATGTTCAGGCAAAAACTCGGGAGCCCGACTCCCGAGTTTTTGCCTATGTATATTTGTTACGTAGGTAGACCTTGCCATATTAAAAATACAATTTCTTCATGGAACAGGAACTGAAGCGGCGATCTGAGCGCTAAAGTATCTGCTTTCTGAGAACCATCTGTATAATTTTTATTTTATATATTTTATTTGATCCAAGTTATTGGGTCCATACTTTCCAACACATTTATCTCTGATATTTGGTCGTATTTATTCATAATCATTACAATAAACATTATGTTTAACAAACTATATACCCTAGGTACATATTATATGCACTTTAGGACAACATTCAAATTAAATGGGAGAACAAATCAAAATAAATATGAATCGTGATTCCGTAGAAATAAAAACCGGCTGTTCAAATAAAACGTTTCTGATGTATTCAATTTACATAATTCAGCGATTTACCAAATTGCAATATTCGGCAATATTAAACACCGAAACAGTTACTCACTACCTGCCTACCCTTATTAAAAGTTGGAACTTTGAATAAAGGTTGAATCTCTTTAGACATATTTTTATCGGTTCGTTCTGTTTGCTCTGTTATTCAATCAATATCGATATATACTATCAATAACGTTGACCGATTGTAGTCGGTATGGACAGGTCGCAACGCATAACATGTTGATACTTCTGCCAACACAATGTTTATAAACGTTAATCGTCCATTAATTATAACACATTTCTTATTATAAAGAAAATATCTATGGAACTAAGAAGCATAATAACTTATTGATAATAATATGGATGAAGCGATGTCCGTAGAGAGAACTAGCAATACAGTGTGTGTATCTGCTACCTTTTGAGAAACTCGATCTTGGTACGGCCCGTATTCTTCTTACAGTAAAATCAGTTCTCTTTACCATAAAATTTTATGATTTTTATTATATAATTAATAACAAGTAAATATTTACATTCAAAGTAGTATTATATACAGATAAAGTTTGTTTATTTGAACGCTCTAATCTCGGGAACTACCTATCCGATATGATATTTTTTTTTCTTCAGTCCTTCTATTGAAGAAGTATATATATAGAACTAGCTGTGCCCGCGACTTCGTCCGCGTGGAAAAGTGACTTTGGGCAGCATTTTTTGGATATACACTTTGATTTTGATTTACTTTGTACATGTTACGAAAAGCTTACACCCATTATATTATTGAAAAACCACATCAAAATTGGATAAGCCGTTTCTGAGATAAGCGTGCATAGACGCACAGACAAACACTCTATCAATCAGTGTTTTGGATGCTATTTGAGTTGAAAAAGGTCCCTATCACATTTTTTCTCATATATCTTCCATGTACAGACAGCGATCCGTTACATTTTTATTATATGCATAGATGTATAGAGGGGCAGTAATCAGGTATACTCGTATGAATTTAACGGAGATGAATCTGCGGGGCACAGACAGTGAATTATAATTAATAGGAAAGGTTCAAATGCACCTCATATTTTATACAGAATAGATATTTAAAGTCCCAACGTGACCAGTGGTGTGAACATCTCGCTCGCATTGCATTAAACATATAGTAATGTTTATGACCGTATCAAAGAAGTGAATATCGATGAACAATCGAATGGAATGCTATCGACAAAACGGCTTAATCTTCAAAGCCCATTGGGTGACGAGGCCTAAAGATCAAATTATATTTATTTGTATGTTGTCCTCACGTTTAAACCTTTTTTTGCTGCCCCCTAAAGCAACAGGTGCACGTGAGGTTCTATCAAATTACATAAAAATGGAAGATATAGTTTACTAAGGATCCGAACGCTGGAATATTGTAATACGAGATTATTTTTATTAGCTCAACGAATCCTGAATAGCATCGTTTTAAACGAAACTGGGAAAGAAATACGTATACTTTTCAACGTAAAATTATTACGTGATAACTTTGCGAATAATAGCATACGATTGTGAGGAAGGGTCTTTGGATATTAATATTGAAGGGCTTACTAGTATTTGCGAAACATTTGTTCGTTTCGTTGGGCAGGACAAAACGGGTCGGCATCGGATAGGATTACTAAAAATAGTAACTGAGGTGCATTCCTGGGCGGGGGCGCGAGGCGCGCGCCGTCCTTGGCTCGTCTCCTCCGGCCGGCGGCCGGTTCACTCGCTATTATCTCGATCCCTTTTTTGTGTTCCGATTATTATCCGACCGCGAAAAATTCTATCATTGTTCCCACGGAAACATGCGATTAGAAAAATTTGGTAGACATTAAATTGCACACTTTTTATGTAACGTTAATTTAGCACCGCATTTGTTGTTCATCTTGTGGCTTCATCCAAATTTGGATTACAATGAAATATTTGTCAGATTGAAAAACTGCTTAATGAGTGTTACTTTATCTTTGTTTTTGTTGGAAACTACTATTATTATTTAATAATGAAGTCACATAACAGTTTTGTTCTGTGTATTAGGCTGCAGAGTAAGTGTGGTAACTTCGAATGTGAACGGATCTGTAGATTCACAATGTAGACTGTAACATGTGAGATGTGCTTGGGAGACGACGTCTCTTCATTTTGCATTGCATTGCTTCATTTCAATTACTTCATCAAAAATAATTTATTACACGTCAAAACTACTCAGAGACACATGCGCGAACACACAAAGACGTAGCAAGATAATAATATTGTATTGGTTTGACTTTGAACCTGAGCGATGGCCGTGAAATAAACTCGTGTCGTGAGAGGGAAGCGGGGCGGGGCCCAATGCGACTGGTTCGCGTTATGTAATGCGTTGCACGCGCGCACTGCATCCCTGTACCTACTCTCGTCGCCAGGTCGTCGTCGCCGGCGCCAGCGGTTTGCGGTTACACGATCATACCCAAGTTTTAATACTCATGGCGAGTTATATCGACAGTTATCTTTATCTGTGAGTTCAGGCAGGGGTTTGATTGTTTTAACGCAACACCTATTCTCTGTTTGATTACCTGGCGATAAACTAACATCAACATCTTCTTTTTGAAGCACTCTAAAGTTACGATCACGAGTCTATTAGAATATTCCAAATACAAAAAATCTAGTTATATGTTTTTTTTTGTCACACCACGTGTGATTAGCCACACCACGAGCTTTACGGTGAAGAAAAACATCGTAAGGAAGCCTGCATACGTCTGAGAAGAAATTTAAAGGCATATGTATAGTCGTGCTTGAGTAACGGCGATGGACTCGCCATCTGTCACGTTGGCACATAATATACTTCTGGCGGAAAGTGGGTGTGTGGGTATTACCTATACACCTCTGCCTACCCCTTCGGAGACCCTTGTGGGAAGGCGTGAGGATATAGTTATATGTCATCAATGTTTTTATATACCCAGCACAATATGGGTATTATTACTTCATTGTCTACGTCTACCGAAAGCCTTGTGGGAAGGTGTGATGAAATAACATATATGAGACTGTACGTACCAAAGTACAAGAGTACCTACTGATGTTCACAATAGTACTTATAAATTAAGTTATGTACATCAACTGCTTGGTCAAAAGCGAAGACGGAGCGAATGAGGTATATTAAGTCTAGAGAGAACTGACGCTCTACTCTCTCTGCCGGTGGTTAGGGACATGGCGTGATTATATTTGTGTGGTCAACAAAAATTTTTGAAGACACGGGAAATTTTCAATTTGTAGAACACCTTAACGCAACGAAACATGCAAAGCTTTGAATGCACGTTTCGCGTGTCACGTTTTATGATGAATAATTTATACACGCATTTAATCTTTTGTTTAAATAAACGCAGGAACTCTATATTTTTCGCGATTTCAAAGTTCGAGATCACTCGGCCGTTAAAGAAAAACATGTCAAATTCATAAATACTTAATGAAATCTGAGATTGTTAACCAGAATTTCATATTTTAAGCAACATTTTAAACTACAGAGGAGGTGCTTTGTAATGTTATAACATTAAAACTCAGAACAGGAAAGCTCGCCAGTCAATGAACCAAGCGATGTAAATAAATAATAATGCTTTAGATAGAGTTATAATCACTGCAATTATGCAGCGAACGAGAGGCGTTCCTTCCAATCAAGTGTGGCAAGAAAATACTCATTGATGCATACAATTCTATATTTATAACGTTAAAAACTACCCCAGACTACAATCAAACTCATTATAGCCGAACCCTAAGACACGCTAGATAATTTTATGTAAGCGTGGACGTTTATGGACATCGCGCATGGTGGTTAATTCTTATTCAAGAAGAAGTGTTTGTTTTATACATACATACATAATATATACATAAATACCTGGGACAATTCCACACAAATTGACCTAGTCCCAAAGTAAGCAAAGCTTGTGTTATGGTAACTAGACAACGATATATTTACTTATATATATAGATATATACATACATATATATATCCTCACGCCTTCCCACAAGGGTCTCCGAAGGGGTAGGCAGAGGTGTACATACATACATAGGACATCCAAGACTAAGGTACAAATACTCGTGTTCATCACACAAATATCTGCCCTCAGCGGGATTCGACCCCGCGACCTCAAGTTTCGCAGTCAGGAGCTCCTAGTGGCAGCACCACTAGTGGTCATATGTCAATTTTGAGTAAATTCAGACCACCAACGTCTGACTTGTGTGACAGATTCATCAAATAATGTTTAAATTTATCTATTATAT
Organism: Drepana arcuata; assembly: GCA_016069955.1. Lineage (NCBI taxonomy): Eukaryota > Metazoa > Arthropoda > Insecta > Lepidoptera > Drepanidae > Drepana > Drepana arcuata. The sequence continues at coordinate 27,712 of JACCPG010011286.1, forward strand.
CTTCACTCATTCAAAATATCACGTTTCACAGCAAAGTCGTAGCGATATGTCAAACATTTAAGATAAGAATCGTGATAATTTAAATCCTAAAAGAAAACACAAGTGAAAACAAAAGAAAACACACACATATTTTAAATAAGAATAGCATAACATTTACATTTCCAATAATCGTGAGTTGTAGTAAAAAATTTAATCATTAATACCTACCAATTTCGTATTGCGACAGATTGTAAACAAAAACCAATAAAATTTATGAGACACAAGATATTTTTCTCAATTTAAAACGTGATATAAAGCAACTGTTTATTAGAGTCACATTTATAAATAACAACCAATGATGAAATGTTAATGATGAATGAAATTATAAATAGGAAAGATTTGATCTTGATTTGTTTCTTATTATCGATTTTAAACATTCTTTCACCATTACAAAGCTACATATGTAATAGAATAACCGCCCCGTACCGATCTTTTTTGAAATACGAGCAGATGTTTGTCATGTTGTGTAGGTATGCATCACAGTCCGCGCCTTTACGCCTATGCCTACTTCCGATTGCCGACAGTTTGATTGTTGATTGACGAATAACATCCGAGGTGTACGAGATACGCTATGAATGCATTATTAGAAACGTATCTCTATCAATGAGTCGAGTAGTAATAGCAAGGATTGAATAAAACAAAATAATTCTACATGAATAATTTATGTCATGGTACTCATAATTCACTTACGAATGATTCATTCGTGTGTGACACAAATAAAATTGTAATAAGCCTTAAGAACCAGTAGGGATCAGGCACAAGGTTCGGACGGTAAGACTACGGCCGAGGTCCGTTAGGGCGCGCGCGCGTCCGCTGGATGAGTCCGCCGACGCCGGATATCCACGCGGCGCCGCGGTCATGACGCGGATACCACAAGTGCACTCACCCTGCTCACTTATAGGGTTGCCATTACGCTTTATTTAATTAACTTAATTATTGCTTGTGGTTAATAGATTCGAACAAGTGGCACCTACATCATTATGTACATGTAACTACTGATATAGGTACCTATATATGTATATTTATAAGAGCTTAAAAACTTCAGCATTCTTAGCTTACCCGAAATTTTATTACCCATCAGTTAAAATTATTTTGCTTGTCGGCTATGTTTAATATTGGGTCATAAAAGTAGCGATGTGCCATGTAAGCTGCAGTGGCACCCGCGTAGTTTGTCGTGGTCGTGGTCTCGCGAGAATGTCGGTGCTCGTCTTCATCAGTATGCTGCACGCGCGCGCGTGACTCGCGCTACGTGACCCGCCTCCTCGGCCGTCGCCCGCCTTGCATTGTGCTCGTGTGTGGATACATGCGCTCGTCTCCTGTCAACCACACTTTCTAAACGTCCCGAACTAGCGCTCTTTATGGTCATATTGCTTTTTAATCTTATGTAACGTATTCTAAGGGATCATACTCAAAAGGTTTATTAATAGCACCGTGAGAACGATCAAAGGTTACTTCAACGTGATCCGGACTTTCAATAGTTCCGAGTGAGGTATAAAACTACATTGCAACGATTGCTGCATTTAGGACATGTAAATGTTTAACCAAAAAATCTCACGAAAGAATTTAAAAATGTTAGATATTTGAAATAAAATTTAGTCATAGAATTTCCATTGTCAATTGTTCGATACGATGTAAATATTGGTACAATGTCCAATCATGTCGGGCAGGATAAATTGGAGATGCCATTGAAACGACTGCTGAATACAACGTATCAGGAACATGACATAAGAAGTAAAACCGATGACGCAAGCGAGTAATGTGCGACATTGCTTATGCATGAGACTCCATTATTTATGGGCTCCAATCGCAAGCTTCGGCCCTCTAATAGCCGAGTAAAGCCCAGTTGAACTGCTTCGGTTTGTTATCGATGTAGTTATGCACCGCACTGTAGCCGTTCTCAATAAGTCGTAGGGCAATAAAGCTATACAAGGATGAGCATGGTCTATTAATTCCTTGTGAGGCTTAAAGGCATAGAGATTTATTCAATAATTGCCTTTGGCAGTAAAATTACTACAACATTTAAAAGCATGTAATAATGTGGATTACTATTACACAGGAAGTTTAAACCAAAGCAGCAATAGCTTTTAATTGAATAAAATATAATAAAGAGGCAGAGTGTGTTTGTCCGGGAACTACTAATAAGATTCCAGACATTCTTCGTCTTGCATTACATGGCCCGTTTATTGAGGAAGGCTATGTCATATAATGGTTATCCAAGGTAGCAGATAAATTTAAAGCAGGTGAAAGCGCAGGGCACTTTTAGTTACTGAATATATCTGATTGGGTGAAAAGAAGGCAAGACGTATAATATAGATAACTCAAGTCGTGGAGGCGGAGCAGTATGAGTAGACATTTGCAAGTTACAAGACACAGGGTAAAATCGCAGTGATCTGTCAATTAATAATATTATCATGAACTGTGTATAGTGACTTGTAACCCAAGCGATTTTCCGTGAAGGCAAACATCGAGAAAACCTTCTATACGTGAACTACTAGTCAACTTGAAACCTTAAATATATCACCGGCAAAATAAGAACAACAAAATGAGGAATAGATACTGATACGATGGTGTAAATCAGCGTAGTTAAGCTAAAATTGAGAAGACATCACATAAAGCCCAATACTTTTCCTTTCCTAAATTACGTTATTTGCTACGAAAAGTCGACATTCGACAAAATATATGCAGCAATAATTCTAAAGTTTATTCAGCCATTTTTTCCCTTTTCTTAATATCAGTCTGCTTTTAAGTAAGTGATGCTCGTGAAACCATAAACGTATATTTGAATTCTCTTTGTGAATAGAACAAAATGTTCTTTGGTCGTGGCCATTTTGTTTTATATGGTCGTGGTCGTGGGGATGCAGCTTGAGTACTTCGTGCTTTGTTCGTGCTCAACGGCCGGCAGTAACCGTGAGATTGGCGTCGGAGTTGCGCAAAGTGGATGACACTGCAGTTCCAATCTATTATCCCAGTGTATTGACCGGGGACTGCGGCGCTTTTGATTGTTTCTTTTTACACAACGCTTGTTCTCTTAAGTTCTAAGGAGTGCGTTCCGTCAAGTCAAACAAGTACATACCTACTTATATAAACGACATAATGGCGGTGTTTGTGCAACAAAGAATGCTATATAATTTTCGCGTAAAACCACTTCAGTATAAATACATATGTCTTTTAAGTTATTTAAAGCAGATTTTAATTATGCAACAATGCTATAATATATTATTAATATTAATATTAAATATCAGACGCAACAACATGCATCAAAATTGTTGCAAAATGATCAAAACCCGCTTTGCTGGACTAAACTGAGCGAGCAGCAATAAAACTTGCGGTCGAGAGCAACATGATATGAACATTGAATTTAATTAGGCAAATCAACTAAGGAACACCTGAGGCCATTCATTGCGAAAGGGACATATTTATAGCAGTCATATACATCTGTCCCATTCGCACGCTTGAATTATGATCGCAATAGCGCGTCATGGTGAGGCCTCTGACCGCAAAACGTTTCACTCGTATGTATGCACTTCACATAGGACATTATGATGCGGCGGATTTATTAATGAACGTGTGAAACATATGACAATGGTTTCAATAACTACTGGTGAAAGGTTCCACTAAATTGTTCTCATTATTTTTGCTTTCTTCGAATCAACATGGTCGTGGCAGTATATATTTGTCAGGTGGCGTACTCTATTGCCTACTTTAAATTACTTCTCAAACGTATCTAAGTTACCTCACGATGCTTTTTTTTACGGTCACGAAGTTAAGAAACCTTGGTATAGACCTCCGTCTTCGAACCTGCAACTAAACTACCTACTTAAACCACTCGGCCACCGCAGGTTAAACGAGACAGTATTTGTACTATGGAATATACCTATATTATGTAGATAGATATACGATATAATAGGTAGATATACGACACATCTAAGCATGATGTAGTTGCGGAGGCGTCAATCACGTAACAAGCGACATCAACCAAGATGAATGGCTGAGGGACGCGCCATCTCGCGGGGTCATATTCATTTCTATGTCAACTGCCATTGTCTCATGTCCCCTTCACCCTTGTCTGTTCCCAATGGTGGGTAGTGACTGACAGCCGATCTATTTATATTATTTTGACTACACCACGTTTTTAAGATACGTTGCCTTTCCATAAGTACCTATGGCAAGATTTTATACAGCGTCGTAATTATATTAAATGATATGAATAATGATAACTGTAAAAACTCAAGTTTCTCAATTCGCTACCGCCCTTTTAGAATAAATAACGGATATAAATACGCAAATAATATTATCTCGCCGAAACCCTCACGGGTTATGTAGAGTGTAGCGCCAGTTCCCTCTAGACCTAATAGACGATTAATAAGGTATTATTTACACGCCTATTTATAACACCCCAATACATGCTCGCCGGTTTCGAGTCCACCTGACGTTCCCATAATTTACTGTTCAATCTACATATACACGGATAACGATATTCTAACGAGTCTCCATTTTATTATCCTTATTATGTCATTCGAAAAAATAACATATTTTTCGTGTTACAGCTCAGAGGATAACCACAATACAACTGGACGGCGTGCAGTACTTTATCTCCAGAATGAACCCATACAGTCCGGAGCTCAACTATTTCCTGGCTTATCAGTATTGCAGGTAAGTTTATTTGCGGTAGAATCTTTAAAATATTCATCCTATCGATAAATACAATTTACACAACATGATATCGCTAAAAGTTTCATCTACGTGATAAATTTCCCACCATCGTGACTGGGAACACGCCTTATCTAGCGAGTCGTGCCATTCGTGCCTTTGATCCCGTAAAGTTCTGGAATAAGTGATCCGAGGGCAATGTTAACAAGGAGAGTTGGGCAATCGACGCCTAGGTATAGACCAGGAAGTGGCGAGATGGCATTACAGTTAAGGTTCTGGGAAAACTTGAGAACAATATCTAAGTAAAGGGAAGCTTCCGCAAGCCATAGAACAATGGGCTCAGTGAAACCTCATACATAATATTAAATGGAGTAAGCACGTGCAGCTCAGCCGGGAAGTTAAAGTCGTAAAGTGGGACTTAAGTTACACGCCTTAATAGACGAGTTAACCGTCTTGGAAATTTGATGTACTTACGTGGGTTGCATTAAATATTTTAAGGGCTTGTGGGAGATTTATTCATCCTGTCAACAGCCGTACTGGTATGTACAAGATCTTAATAACGCGGCCAACATATTATTCGGCACTAAAAAGACGTAGTTTGTAGACATTGCATAAGATCACATTTTATAATTTATTACTATGTTTGTTAGTTGAAATATGCAGTTCGAAAAGCCACCAAGGCCACTGCTGTGATAAATTAAAATATTATTTATTAATAAGTGTATACATAAGTAACGTATTTTATTATAAGAAGCTGAATAAGCGGTTTACCTAAATGATTATTATCGGCACTGGAAAATATACTGTCAACGATTAACCTTAAGATTCGTACAATAATTAAAAGATGTTTTTAAGTGTACTTTTAGAAGGTATTTAACCTTCATGTTAAGCAATTAGCAAAACATTAAGAATTCACTCGCAATACGCTTATTACATACATAATTATTACCATACCATTAATTACATATTTCCGCCCTTTTGCTTTTAATTGGTATAATAAAAAACATGACAAGTGACCTGGATGAATTCGATATTATAGGTACAAATATCCGATTTTAAGTTTGCGTTGATAACATGCCCAAATATGATTTGTTAAAAGATCACTAACCCCATTAGACAAGAACGTTTCAAACATGCTGTCTGTGATGTCATGACCTATTTACAGTTACAGCTGTTAATTACGACTATATACCGCTTTGCTATATACTATACAGTCTGGACATACATTTATTCTAAGCTATTATAGCTATATAGCTATATAAAAGGCAGCAGAATTAGTTTGAACGCACTAATCTCAGCCACTTTTAATCAGATCTAAAAATAATATGAATAATAATTAACCGCGGTGGCCGAGTGGCTCGAGCTTGACTGCATCACTAAGATTGCATGTTCGATGTAATAATATGTATGCATTAGTTGCCTTTTATTGAGGAAAGCTATACATTTAATACGGGTGAAACCGTGGGTTAAGCTAGTACACTATTAAAGTCGACTATTAACGAAGCCGTGGTGGCCGAGTGGTTCGAGCAGTTGCCTGCGACGCAAAGGTCGCAAGTTCGAATCCCGACTGTACCAATGAGTTCTTTCTGAACTTAAGTACAGTGATTAGTCACACCACGAGCTTTACGGTGAAGGAAAACATCGAGAGGAAACCTGCATACGTCTGAGAAGAAATTCAAAGGCGTATGTATAGTCGTGCTTGAGTAACGGCGATGGACTCGCCATCTGTCACGTTGGCACCTAATATACCTCTGGCGGAAAGTGGGTGTGTGGGTATTACCTATACACCTCTGCCTACCCCTTCGGGGACCCTTGTGGGAAGGCGTGAGGATATATTATTTATTTATTATTATTACTATTAAAGTGCACGAGATCGATAGAGGTCGTCCACTTTAGGTCGTCAAATGTCGGTCGAATTCGTCATTCGCATCGACAAGCGCATCTAGACGCGATTAGGTGTAGGTGCTGCTGTTATGCGTGATGGCGACGTGACGATTTCGCGGCGACACCGGAAGTACCGGAACCCTGCGTGGGTAATTTGCAAAATGCATTGCGTGCTACGATCCACTTTGATCGTAACCAAAGGCGATAACGGTACAGAGGCGACACGGCGGATGCGGCGCGACATCCTACTAGTCATTAACCGATTTTTTATATATTTCTTAGCATAGTCATAACTTAGATCGGTTGCAATATTCAAGATAAGCTAATTCATAATTCATACATTAATTCTGAGATGTATATAGTACGCAATAAAAAGTAATTTTGCAAGTAATAATGTATGGTTGAACGATCAAGGAATAGAATTTTTATTATTGAATATGATTCTATTAACTTCATTGAACTGTGTAAAATTGGACATAAGACACACAAATTACATACAAAAATATTATGGTAGACATTCGGAACGTATATGGAAAAGTACTTCGCTCCGTATAATAAAAAAAAATGCTCACGCCGCGTTTGTTCAGACTACAATACATTTAATATTTTTTTCTATTTCAAAATATAATTAAATATCTGTCGTAAGACAATGTTAATACATTTCGTTACCTTTATACATGAACTTTCCCAACTATAATCTTTCCCCTATGTTTGCAAAGCACCTCGTTTGCGGGATAACTTTACATACGTATTGAATCCTAGACAGTTCTGAACTGGATCCTGGAATGTGGTCCTACAGTGGCAAGGACACAGCCTACCTCAATCGAATAAATTACATCCCGATAAACAGGCTTGCAGAACATACGTTTATACTTGATAGCTAATCACATGATAACTACCATAAGGTGGGATAGTTTAGCTCACCAAGAAATATAATCTCGTGAAGCGGGTATGCAGCACTGGATTAGCTGTCGTTGACATTATTCTGGCGGAAAGTGGGTGTGTGGGTATTACCTATACTCTGCCTACCCCTTCGGGGACCCTTGTGGGAAGGCGTGAGGATATATATATATATATATATTATTACATCATGTGACGTACAGATAAACAAGATTTTACTGCTCAAATACTTATATTGTATGTGATAGTTAGATAGATATTCATACTTAGATATTCATACAATTATATAGATAGGTAAGTTTTTAGATGATATATAGGTAATTTATAGATATACAAATATTACCCCTAACCGGGAACCAAATTCGGGGTACGGGTATAAATTGGGACCTCCAGGATCGTAGACATGATTCTTAGGCCATTTGAAAAGTCATAAAACCTTTTTTCTGTTTCCAGATCATTGGGCCTGCAACTAGCATCGTTTGAGACTAAAGAAAAGGCAGATTCCATCACGACATACCTCACGAATGCAGGTAAGGGGTCGGAATTTATAAACTTAAAAGAAAAATATTTACCGTATAATAAGTCGCATGTTTATACAAGCAAAAACAATTTTGTTATTTCGAAAAATATATTTAAGACGTCGAATGGATTTGGTGACATTTTATTCAAATAAAAATTGTTTCCATAGGCGAAATAATTTCTATAATTTGCCATGTTTTGCCATGCGTTTGAGTTTTAACATCACGAATCTTAACTCTTTTGATATCTATATATGTAACACCCACCCTAAATTTTAGGATACAACAAATACGACTTCTGGACATCGGGAAATAATCTCGGCACCGACATGTATCTGTGGATGAGTACTGGGTTACCGTTTAACGCCACCTTTAACTACATGCGGCGGTTGACTGTGGACGCGCCGAGCCAACACGCCGACGACAGCATTGACCCGCTTGACGTGCCTCAGGGCAGCACCGCACCTCAACGCACCGCCAGGCATGGGTATGTATCAGGAAGCAGAACTTTGTCTTGACCATTACTTGACTATTTCCTTAAAATCACGTCGAAGTCGTAGGAAGTGAAAGAAAAATCTTGTTTAGTTCACCACCTGCGGCAAATTTCTGTATCTTCACGCTTTCCTACAAGGGCATGCGAAGTGGTACGGAGAGGTATAATATCGTCTTTTCACCTGAAGTATATTTCGGTGCCGGTGTGACTAGTGGAGAGTTGCGAGAAACGTCTGCAGGTTTTCTCTCGGAGTGTTCCTTCACCGTAAAGTTTACTGAACTTAAGAAAAACTCATTGGTACAGTCGGGCTTCGAACTGCAATCTTTGTGTTGCAGACGACTACTCGAACCACTGGGCCACTAAGGCTTTACTTTACCATATTAAAATATTCTAGTGAGTTTGTGAACATTCTAAATCTTTGGTTTGCTGGAAGACCTTAGTAACACCAGTCTGTTGCGAAGCTGGGTAGTTAAATGCCCCCGTTTCACAGAAAGTCATACTAGAACGAGCACCCGAGCTCCATGCTTTAACCCCATGTTTAATAACCGTATCGCTGCATCGTATTTGCATAGAATTACGAAATTATCTCTAATAGGCATTCAAGCTTTGAAGCGCTTCAACGTCTCGTCTAAACGCTTTCCCGGGAAATGATATAGTGGCGAATGTTCCCACGGTTCTACGGTATTTCAACGGTTGTTCAAATAGGTTGTTATATTGTCGAGTGTTTCTTATAGCTGTACATAATCCTTTCCAGAACTGAGCATGTGATGACGAACGGCTGTGTGACATTGAAAGCGCCTACGTTCCACTGGGAGCCCCAGCACTGCGGCGAGATTAAAGACTTCATCTGCGAGCAAACGCGCTGCTACTACTACAACTATGGCTCCATCCCCGTCTCCTCGGCGCAGGGGTAATGCCAGGTGAGATGCCAGCCGTCTCCGGAGGCCCGCTCCCCGACTAGCCGCGCGCTTACCCCACACCATATACATAATCAACACCTATGTATGTTCCACCTATATCCCATGTATATTTAACTTATACAAAACGTCTACTGACGACGTGTTTAATTTAATCGTTGGGTGATGTAATTCAGTGGTGTGTATTTAGTCTGTGCTAACCATATATTCAAAATACAAGTGTAACGTCTTGGTTCGACCTTTGATGCGCGCGAGCCCGCGGGATTAGGTCTCTGCGCCAACCCAACCACCAAACAAGAGCCCTACACCCAGCATATTATCATACTCTTTGGCTTTTCAAAGAAAACCGACACGGTTCTTTAATTAAAAAGTATATTTTTTCCAAAATTCACATATTTATTTGGTGGGTGGGTGAAGGGGGCTTTGCTTGGTATCTCTTGTTCAAGTGATACATAATATTAACGATTATACGATAAAGGCCTACTAATATTCCATGCTTAATGATTTTATTGTACATTTTTGCTAAAATTGTTCGTCATCCTTGCCATTTTGAAACAGTGACAGCAATATTCGAATATTTCCGAGCGACTCTCTAATTTGAGGGTCGGTCTGTTCTGCCGGCAGGAAGCCTCTCTCACTGACGACAACAACAACAGCCCACCCGCTCACATCATCGTCACCCCCACCTCCGCGCTCCGAGCACCTGCCGACCCACTTCACCCTCAACGACCTCATCGGGAAATTGCGTCCGTCTTCTCTTGACGGCCTCCAGTCGCCACATCTTAAGACTAACGCATTACTGAAAGCCCCGCCGCAGATTGATGGGCAATATTCCCGTGCGTCCGAATCTCACGCGCACGATCACGAACCTGAACATGAGCACGAACAGGAACAGGAGCCAAAAGAAGAAGTGACACAAGGCCCGTATGAGGACGAGGATGGTATGGTGGGAGACGACCCGGCCGCGTACCTAAGCCACGATGCGCCCGCAGCGGAGGAGGCGCCGTCCACCGCCGAGCCGGATGCCACCGAGCACTCCGTCCACGCCAGCGGCATGCTGGCTCCCCCTGCTTACTAACACCCGACTCGACGGTGGTCGTGTAGGGATTATTAGGTATTCGTTCTACCGAAAGTATTATTGTCATTGTTTTGATGAGTTTTAAAATAGTGACTATAAGGTGCTGCTCTATCTTAGAAGCATGTTAGAATTTACGCCTTTGTTTATTAACTTTTGTACGATGTAAGTACATTAGATTTCTAGAATTGTAGTTCAAGTCTAGTAACATGGGGATTTCGAAGGTTTATATAGGGGCAATAATAATTATAATATTTCCTGAAGGTGCTGGCGACTCGCTGCGTGCGACTTGCCTCCGTCTTCGCATGTTGAAAATCACAAATTATTCCACGAATATAGGTATTTAAGTTTCGCTAAAATAATTAAGTAGGTGTGTCAGATCTCTGGAATTTTCATTTACACCGTAAATTGTATTAATTTAATTTAAGCAAATTGAGTTGAGTTTTGTATTGTCTAGACATATCATTGGATTTAGCGTTCTAAGATAGTGTTTATACGTGACGTACCTAGTTAAGTATACTAAGTTGAAACTCAAGAATTTAAAGAAGAGGTAGTGAAGTTAATAAAGTTTAAACTTTACAATAATATCTTTTACTGTTCTATAAACATGATGATGATGACAAAAGAAATGTATTCAAGTTAACATTTAAATTCAATTTATGGAGTGATTAGTATAGTAGCTTGCAATCCCGACGGTATAAATGCAATGCAATTTTTTTTTTCTAAACTTACCACTGTAACATTTCTTTAACACAGGTGTTTTCCTGTTAATTTTTGAGTAGTTGAGTCACTGCAGGGCAGTAATTTTCTTATTGGTAAATTGCCGAAAGGATATTTTTAGGGACCTTTAAAATGTCTTGTCACTGCCCTAATTCAATGTAATGGAATGAAGATGTTAATCTTCACGCCATCATCGCCTGTGGTAGTTATAGACTAGGCTTTAATTAGGCTACCCTAAGACACCCTTTAGTCTCTATTAAATACACCACGAGCTTGACGGTATAAGAAAACACCGAGAGGAAACCTCAGAAGCTTAAGTAGAAAAGACTGGCCACCTGTCACGTTGTCACCTATAACTACCTCAGGCGAAAAGAGGGTTTTATTACACTTTATCTACGGGGATCCTTGACGTGGGGCCTGAAGATTAACATCTTCATTCCATTCCATTGAATTTATGACAAGACATTTTAAAGGTCCCTAAAAATATCCTTTCGGCAATTTACCAATAAGAAAATTACTGCCCTGCAGTGACTCAACTACTCAAAAATTAAGTAACTCGTTATGAGAAGACAATTCATTACAGTGCGTGTGAGTATACTTCGGACGCCTGTTACCGAATCTAGAAAATTACAAAAACGGATAAAATATTTCAAATAGGTTACTTACCAGCCGTTGACAACACCCTCGACATTAAGCATGGGGATAATCTTGAAGACGTATTTGGCTCGTAGCGCGGATGCGGCTGTCGAATCCCCGAGGAGGCAACTGAGAGTACCATCCATGACCCACGACGCGTTGCTCTCGCCCGGGTGCACGCGAGCAGTCAGGAATACTATTTCACGATCCTGGAGATATTTTCAGATCAGTTAGAACATGGAGACATGGAGGTTCATCATAATACTCGAGGGAGCGGATAATCAAATTGATCCCGGCCGAAACCGCACAGATACTTTGATAAAACTTATTCCAGTCATATAAGATGATTATGGAAGTATTTATATACAGAGTTTAAAACAAAGCTGTAAACTTTGCATACTAATAAAATTCATTCATCTCGCTTAGTACCACACGGCGGCAAAGAGACATACAGACCTCTTTCGCTTCATCCACATTCATAAACCTCTTCATACATGCTCGCCCGTTTCGAGTAGATTTTAATTCATATTTCAAGTCAGACATATCTTACTATCTTCTCGTTCATATAGATATGAATTATATTACGTACAACAATGGGGTTGGAAGGGGTGTCTTCAGCCGACACGGTAAGCAATGGCACCTCGTTGCTATTGAGAGAGTAGCAGAGCGGCTCCGCCCGGATGTACGCGCTTGGAGGCATCTGTAAGCTCCACTGCCAGATGCGGGTCTGCAAATAGATGAGTCATTTTGTAATTCTTAGGTCTTACTTCATACTTAATTCATAGGAAAACTTTCGCCACATATGTGTCTCAGATCCGAATGTGATATGTGAGACTGTCACCTATTCTATTACTCGGGCATAAATTCCAAACTAGATATAATTATGTTATTATTAAAAGAAATTATGTTTCTCATTCAAGTTCTAACTGTATGAAAGACTGATGAATGTGGAAGAAGCGAAAGAGAAAGAACAAGCGCTCTATTTTCTCTGCCTACCCCGTTAGGGACTTGGCTTTATGATATGTATATATGTATGTATAACGTAAAAACGAAAAGTATTTTATACTTTTTACCGTAAACAAAACCGGAATGGGTCAACTTTATTATAAAAACGTGAATTTCAAGGCATTACACATCAAGAATGCAAATTCGGATCGGTTTCATCGATTTAAATGAATCTGATATTCCGTAAACACTAATATTGATTATTATTATATCATCACTCCTTCACGTCACATCAAGCCAAGAAAAAGGTGAAATAACACCATATCTTTGCCGGAGATCCATGTTGATATTTGTAGATGTGATAGATAGAGTTTATCGCCCTCTCTTAGGCATGAATATTCACACCTATTTTAATTCCTTCCGAAAAGTATGCAGGCTTGCTACCGTAAAGCATATGGTGTGTTAAATCACTGCACAAAACTCATTGGCACAAGGCAGTGTTCGAACCTGTCAATTAGTTTTTCTTGGTAGCACTCAGCCACCATCAATATTGGTCGAAAATCTTACCATCATCATAGAGTAAGTGAACGGGAAGTGATAAGCGAGGTAGCAGACGTCATTCGTGTGCGGAAACTCTATGTTGAACGTAACGGTAAGGTAGCATTTGTTGTGACTTTTCTGGTTAGCGTAGTGGTAGCTGTTGCGGTAGTAGCATATATCCGAGCCAGCTCTTATCCAGCCTGGAATTACATAAAGTTTTGCCGTTTATATTTGTGTTTGATTACGGCTATTATGTTTGTATTAAATCGGGATATATAGGGTCAATTAAACCTCATTCCACTGGAGATATGGATAGGTCAGCGTGTCCGGTTTTGTGTCTTTTACACAACTTTTGGTACGTTATATCTTCTAGCCATTCATCTAACAAATGGTTTGGAAATATGTAACACCTCAACCTAGTCGCTGATGCTATGTTTAGGTGCCAACGTAACACATGGCGAGTCCGTCGTCGTTTTTCAAGCACGGCTTTCAGCTTATGTGCATATTGACTTTCATCACGATGTTTTACCCTAAACGTCGTGGAGTGATAACTACTGTACTTAAGTTGTACAAAAAAGTCTCTACTTTACATGCCAGTTCCCTAATTAAGTTAATTCCCTTCGCAGTTGACAATAAAAGAAATAAACTGAGCATCCTTACCAGGTTTTCCCATAACAGCGTCCTTCACAGAATACATAACTGGCTTCATGCCAAAGTTGAACTGGCTGTCAGACTTCTCGCAGTTCACAATGTTAAAGATATAAGGACGGCCCTGCTGCATGTTGCGCACTTCAAAGTAAAACCACTGATGGCGCTTCGTAGAGTTCACGTCGGGCATTAGGATCAGCTCGTATTCTCTCGGACCTACCTGGATTGAATCTATCTTGTAGTGAAATATTATATCACCCATATTGTAATAAATTATTCACCTAGTCATCATATCGTCAGAAGTAGCTAAAGTAACGAAAATCTGTAATTTAAGAGAGGTAGGACATAACGGGTTTCCCGTTCAAATTCGGAGCTGCCCGACTGGGGCAGGACCTCCACCTTACAGAAGTCCGTAGCCAAATAACACAATTTTTTGTGTTGTGTTCCTACGCGATGAATAAGTTTTCCAGTAATGAGCTCCTTGGGGAGGGGGGAGCATTGTTACATTGTGTTGGAAGCAGAGGGATTAAACCCATTATGCTGCTAACACACTATAACTCTCCGAACATACTCTGTGTGTGTCTGGCAACGCGCAAGTGATACTTCGGTATCGTGAGCGTAAATAGGCTACGGTAACCGTTTCCCATCAGGTGGGCCGTATGCTTGTTTGCCACTCTTGTTGTATATAAAAAAAAAAAACCCTGTAGCAGCTAGGACCACAATTCTTGTCATTAATTTAAAAGGAAAAGCAGGATCCGAACAACGGTCACTCCGGTTCTAAATAGGCTTGTTTAGGAAATACATTATACTTCTTCGTTATCTTGTGTTCCAGTTGTAAGGTTTTTTTCTGATCAAGGGGTATAAACTTATTCATAGGACGTCACTTATTTCTTTTTTAATTACCAATACCTTTCACCTTTGTATGGCAAGCGTTCTTTTCATTTCAGGCAACAGTCCTGAGTTACCAGTAAAGTATGCTTAATTGCCTGGTACATCGTATAGTAATAAATGGACATTTGAATTAGTCTTATTTTTATATGTTTTTATAATTACCTGAATCGCTTTTCTAAGATTGCCAGACTCAAATCTAGATTCAAAACTTAGCCGTGACGAGAAGCTATTGACTTTGGTAATCTCTTGTTCATCATTATTGGAGAGAAAAAGACTATCACAACTGAAACTAGACAAATAATATTATTTTGAATATATAATTAGGTAGCAAATGTATGACATATTTCCTTATATGAAACCAAGTCAAATACCTCTTCGGTGCACTATTTTCAATATTTGTGCCGCACAATTGATCTAAATCAAAAACAACTTCATTCATGTACGCTTCCGGATTTATTGCTCTGTCTACACAAGATAACAGCTTCACCCTACAAAATGAAATATAAGTATTTATCAACTCACATATATCAGATCATATACATATTACATTAGACATAATTATGGAACTGTAAACATCATAAATTCCCATAGTACATAAGAATGATAGAAACCCAGCATAGGCTAAGCAATAAATAAACCAAAAACCATTTGGCAAAACCAAAAATTATGGCACTATAACGATAGGTTTTTTAAATATTATAAATGCGATAGTTTGTTAGGATGTTTGATTCTCTTTCACGTTAAAACAACTGAACAGAATTGGATATAATTTACTATAGATCTAGGATTGATGATGACTAGATTGAGATATCTGGATTGATACAGGATAAGTTTTAATCTAAAAAGAAATGCACGCACGTGAGCACGTAAACAATAATTAGGTATAGAACAAGTTACCTGCAGGCTGTCCTTTCCATCTTGTTTAGTGGTTCCGGTTGATTATGACCTTGACCCCCCAACATGTCAGGATACGCAACCTTAACAAATGGTATTACGCTCCTTACCCTTGAAGATATCGTACAATACACACTTGCAAATGAACTGTATTTAGATATGTCTTTGTGTATTTTTAGTGAAGAACATGAGGTTGTTGCTGGAATAGTAAACAGACTATTGAACACGAAGAAGAAGAAGTAAATAATGATAGCAAAAAAGTATATCTAAACGCTTGTCTACCAGGGTCCCCGAACTGAAGAGGTCTAATGAAACCCATACAGTCTATAGGCGGCGGTAACCACTTACCATCAGGCGGACTGCATGCTTGATTGCCACCCATGTAGTATAAAAAAACAAAAAAAACCCTCTTTGCGCCGGAGATGTATTTACGTGCCAAAGTGGCAGATGATGAGTCCATAGCCGTTTTACAAGCGCCCTTCTCAAACGTATGTTGGTTTCCTCACAATGTTCCTTAACAAAAAAGTAGCTTTAACAATACTTACAAG
The DNA here is from genome assembly GCA_016069955.1 of Drepana arcuata. NCBI lineage: Eukaryota > Metazoa > Arthropoda > Insecta > Lepidoptera > Drepanidae > Drepana > Drepana arcuata. The sequence continues at coordinate 44,010 of JACCPG010011286.1, forward strand.
TACTCTCATGAATTTTATGATATCCTTGAATGAAAGATGGTGATGGCGAAGATCCCAATACATTATCATAATCAGTGTTCCCTAAAACAGCGGCTAGAGACAAATTCAGCGTAGAAGGCATAGTTCTGTTTCCACCGGCTTGAGATATTAGGAAATCTTCCAAAATTGATCCACGAGAATTTGAACGACTTTTCACTAGTTTCACTTGCTTGTTATAAGACCCGAACTCTTTAAAATAAATAAAATACCTAGAAAAATAAAATACTTAAGTACATATACTAAATATCAGAAACATTTTATCTAGTTTTTAAAACTAAATACAAACTTCTTTAAGTCTTCTAAATCTCTCTCGTTAGGATTAATCCACAAGGAACTTTGTAAGCTGTCTCCGCTTTTAGCACGTACTTTATCAGACTCATCATTTGTGTCGTTTTTCGATTCACTTTCGTCAAAATCTATATCGACGAACTCATCGACACCTTCAATATCCGTGTCTGGTCCGTCGTCGTCCAAGTCAGAGTTTACAGTTTTGGAATCAGAGTTTGCTGCATCTTCTTCATCATCATGGCATGGCCACGAAGTGTTTGTGCCTGTCAATAATAGCCCACCTTGTATCCTTCTTACATAATAAATGCGAAAATTTGTGAGTATGTATGGATGTTAGTTACTCAATCTTGCCAGACGGGCACTCAATAGTTTGAAATTTGACACAAAAATAAGTGATAAAATAGATTAACACATTGAATAGGTATGATTTATTTTATAAAAAAATCTATTAGTTAAATAAAATTTTAAGCAGGTGAAGCCACGACGCACCGCTAGTATAATGTAAAAATAAAATATTTTGAGTGTCATGTATTTTCTAATTGGGCTAATACCTTTTAGTATAGGGTTGAGATTGAACGAGGCTGGGCTGGAAACGGGTACCGGAAGTGCTTGGTGTTTTAGACACAACGTAATGACGGAGCATACTCGTGCTAGAAGACCGTCAAACTCTGGCTCATCAGGGCACTGCGAGCAGAATCGGTGCAGCGTTTGTACGTGTTTCTTCGTACAAAGGGCCCGACGACCAGCCTCTGTAATTATTGAATTGGAACATCGACATATTTTATAGGAAAGTCGATCTTTGTTGTCAAAGCGCATGTGTCGCTACGGTTTTGAATTCGAAAAAGTAACGTCATGCGTGGAAAAATGCAATCACATTGGAAGTATTAAATAATAATGAAATACTATACATTTAAAAACAAGTGTTACACAAAGTGGACATCTCTAGAAAATGTTTGCGACTCCAAATAACTCCTAAAGTTTGCGATATAGCAAATTTTTACACTTAAAATAGGTTGAATTTTGTTGGTACCTGATCCGTAGTAGATCTTATCGATAGCTCTATAGTTGATAACAGAGACTTTAACAATATATTTCAAAAGTTTTTAACTAAGTATATCAAAAGTCAATTGTTTCATTTCAACAATACGTACTTATATTGCAAAGGTGTTGCAAGGTCTGCAGTATGTGCGCGCAAATCTTGAGCCTCATGCGGCCCTCGTAGCGGTCCCAGCGGTCGAACACTCTGAGGAGCACGTTACAGAGGCCTGTCTTCACGATCTGCATGCAGCACACCTCTGTGTGAGTTACGCACGTGTGACTCAACTGGCATACACATTATCATTAGACATGCTGACAAAGCACTACATACATAACATGGTGATTATGCGTGGGCGCATGACAGTTCAATTCAATTGATCAGCTGATTAACATCATTTGATTGTGACAGATGTAACTACAAGACTAATATGTTACATTCAGTTCGCATGGTGCAATAGGAGCACAGAATGGTTATAATAAATCATCATTACAAAAATCTAGATGAACAGTTTACGTCAAGATCAGGCGATAGGTGGAAAGTGTGATGATTTACAGACTACACAATAACGAAATGCGACAAATATCCTATATATGTGACCGTCTGGGCACCTAGATACATACATAATAGACCCCATTCACTTAACTGTTTTTACTGAAGTAATCAATAGCATCCAAGCAGAGGCGGAGTCTGGCTGTCGGTATAAACCCAAGGCTTACCAGCACTCGCTCATATGTTGCGATTACTCCATCGCGAATTAAAATTGACGTCGTTACAACTGGAAAATCAATTGTAATAATAATAATATATCCATACGCCTTCCCATAAGGGTCCCCGAAGAGGTAGGCAGAGGTGTATAGGTAGTACCCACACACCCACTTTACGCCAGAAATATATTTTAGGTACCAACGTGACAGATGGCGAGTCCATCGACGTTACTCAAGTACGACTACACATACGCCTTTGAATTGCTTCTCAAACATATGCAGGTTTCCTCTCGATGTTTTCACCGTAAAGCTCGTGGTGTGACTAATCACTGTACTTAAGTTCAGAATAACTCATTGCTACAGTCGGGATTCGAACTTGCGATCTTTTTGTCGCAGGCAATTACACGAACCACTTGGCCACCACTGCTCTTTTTGAAAAAATAATTTGTTTGCTTGTATAAGTGCATTATTTGCTAATATTTTAAGAAACACTAGTAATCTCTTATGCTTTACTAACCAAAGGAATGCAACTGTGTTATAAATTTACAAATTATATTAATATAATATTATAATTAAAATTCACTATAGTGCAATGCGTTGCTATGGAATTGTTGCTTAATATTTATGAAACCAAATTAACATATGATTTTTACGACAAAATATTATGCTTTTTCACACAATCAACAATCAAATACTACTATTTATAATAATATTTAAATGCTTAAGCTGTTACGTAATATTTTAAATATTTATTCGAAAAACTGACCACATTCTTTGCATTCATCACATTAGTATTGGTAATATTGCAATTTAATTATATAATTAGTTTGTTTAACATGTACGGCTAATTTCTGAAAACTAAAGAAGGACAAGGGTCCTCAAAGAGGTAGGCAGATGTAGGTTATCCTTTCTCCAGAGAAATATATGTAGGTGTCAACGTGACCGATGGCGAGTCCGTCGCCGTTTCTCAAGCATGACATACTTACGTCTTATAATCGTATATAATAAGTTCCTACCATTTTTAGCTAGCTGTTTCATGATGACGAGTAGCGGGAAAATCAATTTGTTATCCGTAAAGTGTCCTTTGAGTATGAGGTGCATAGTCCTTACACAGCCGAGCATCCTTATTTTCATTGCAAATTTCGGATCTGTAATTGAAATCAAACCACAAAGATTACTTTAATGCCGTCAGAAAAACATAATGCTTTGTACGTGTAGTAAGTGAAACCTCTTGTGCCAAGCGGAGCAAGAATCCAAAGAAGGTCTTGCAATATCAACTCGGTACCGGCGTGTCGCTCCCTCTTGTCGTGCATAGTTCCTATCACCTTCTTAATGATCACTTGCGTGCCTTTAATGGATATGAAGTCCTGGGCGCAGTAGTGCCGGGCGAGGTTGTTAGCTGCAAGCACGAGACTGAGTTAAAGTCCGTACCTCGGGGTGCGAGCGCGGCGAGGATCCACACGAGGTCCAGCAGCATCAGCTCAGTACCGACGTTGCTGTCCCGTTTGTTGTGCGTAGCGATCATCGTGCGGATCACCACCTGCGTGCCGTTTATCGTTATGAAGTGCTGTGAGCACTGTTGTCTCGCGAGGTTGTTCGCTGAAATGATCAGTACCGACAATTTTGATATGAAATTCCATTTCATACTAAAAATACCGAAGCCAAAAAATTATTTTAAAGCGAAGTATATATACAACAACAATTGCGTTATTAGTGTCAGTATTTATTAGCATATTACGTAAAGCGTTCGATTTGCTTGTCACTTTTAGTACCTTTATAAAAAGGAACAATAAGATTTATAGTCGCTCCAATAATGCAAGGTCATTACATTAAGTGGTCCAATGTCAAACTACAAGCTCGTCTTAAATGTCAGTGAGGACAGCTTATAATATAACTAGAAAGGCTATTTGACCAGACAGCTGTTGAAATGCCACTGTGTTAGCGTCTGTTGTTGCGCCAATGTGCGACACACTCAACAGGATATCGAGCAATAATTTGCTGCTAATGTGCATTTGCACTGTGACTAAACTCATGCCATTCGTTGCGAGAAGATAATTAAATTGTGATACATATTTAAATGTTGTTTTAGTGGTTTTAATATACATTTTCTTGTAATTGTTAGGAATGCAATCTTTGTGCATCAAAGCGCCATTATCGACGTACCCTTCTTAACTGCGGGCGCTTTGTTCTCTTTGCCTGACTTTTTGCATTCTTTCTTCTTATTTCCTTGGATTTGAATTTCATTTGGAACTAGTTAAAATATTAAAAAGATACATTTTTATTACTATAGTTTGAATTTAATAAAAGCTATCGAAGGAAAAAAATGCAATTCAACTTTTTTTTATAAACCTGCTATTTTTGATAAATAGCTTTCAAATACCGAATCTAAAAGACAACATTATTCACGTTCAGTTCTGGATGGTATTATTTATGTATGCTAGTCGTAATAAATAACAAAAAACCCATTAAAGTTCAATGACGCTTACACATTAAATTTGACCACCAAAACTGATGATGTAGAAAAAATTTACAGTTAAAATTTCAATGGTCATGAAATATTATATATATTGATGGTAAGTGAATAATAAACATCCAAACTATCCACCACCACTATCATTCGTCCATTTGAGTACTGCAATGCAAGTTGACAGTTGGCTTGTTTTAAATAGTTGTGCTAAGGTGTGACGTCCAAACATAATAAAAATATAGTTTTTTTTTACCACAAAGGTGGCATGTGGCAGGTGGCATGTATGATAAGCGGTTACCGCCTCCTATGGACGCTTGCAACACCAAGGGTATCATTCACGCGCTACCGACCCTGCAGGTATCTTTTCACACCCTTCTTGAAGAACTCCATTTTGTACTCTTCAGGTGAAATCAACGGGGAGCTCATGCTCTAGCCGGGGCGTTAGTGGAAGGAAATGCGCTGTATGGTCTATGCACTGTTTTAAGGTTTCCGTTCTATCTTAAACATACTTGTTGATACTCGGCGTATTGTTTTTGAAATACTTGTGGGTTTCTATGTAGTTTATAAAATAATCGTCGTATGTGCGTGATGCGTGAGATTCTCAACCCTGAGGCTGATTTTAAACTGATTCTGTTTCATTTGAGGAGAAATCATCCTTTAACGTAGATAACTGTAAAAGTAATGGAGATCTTACCTGAACACTTCTTGCCTTTCCCTTGTTTCATACAAAGCGCCTCTCGTAGAATAGATGTTATATATGTACACGTAGCGCTGTCTCTGGAGCTCTGCAATGAATGCATTCCAACAATCACATCCGTATCTTTATTAAATTAACTCCTTCGCACAGTAGGTACTAATCCGGAGATACGTTTAGGTGTTGAAATGAAAGATAATAATCTAAGTCTAATAATCACGACTACGTAAGAATTTCTCAAACGCATGCAATTTTTCTCACGTTAATTTTCTTCGCCGTAAATCTTTTGGTGTGATAAGGGACTGCAAGTACGGAAAACAAATCGGTACAGACCGCCGACAATCATTATTTCTTAAACTTTAATATATATAAATACCTATAGATAAACCATCGGACAATTTCACACAAATACTACTAGGTCAGTCCAAAACTAAGCAAAGCTTGTACAATGGAAACTAGACTACGATATACATACTTATATACAAGATATATAGTAAATACATAGGACATCCAAGACTAAGGTACAAACAAATCCTCGTGTTCATCACATCTGCCCTCAGCGGGAATCGAACCCGTGACCTCAAGCTTCGCAGATAGCAACTCTGACCACTAGGCCAGACGGCCGTCTGATTCAAATTGGAATTATATTTCTTTGGGCGTAAATGAAACGAATGATCTGTGTAATTAGCCTACTATAGCTCTATTGTCAAAATTACTTACCTCCAATATAGATAACAGCATTTGAATTGCTCCCGACTGTTTGTTCCATAATTTATCGAGGGTGCTTTGCCGTACATGTTTATCTGGAACAAAGGCATATTATATCAAAGTTATTTAAATGCGGTCACCGCTTACCATCAGCAAACCCTAGTGGTATTAGAAAAGTGTAGTCCTGAATGTTGGAGTCTTCTATATCCTAACTTTAGTAATGTTCCAAAGGCTATGCAAATTGCAAGAACAATTATACATACATATCATCTTCACGCCGAGTCCTTCATGTGGCAGACAGTGTGACAATTATATAAGCATACGAATTCGGCCAGAAAGACGATAACCGCTTACCAACAGGCGGACGTAATTGTACGTAACTTTTACATATAAATTCGGCGATCACACTGTCTGATATTCCGACGGGATGCTGAGTTTCCGTACGATTCTTTGTTCAGTTAAAAATATGTACAACTGGAATGACCACCGGAGGTCGACAAGTGGTATTTTGTTATTATGTTGCTGTCTTTATAAACAACATACTTGTTTAATTCGCAAGCTATAACTATAAACTAAATTGAAACATTCTCGACGAGCTTAATTTGTTTTTTTTTTAATTTATTATTTAGGTAAGCCAGACGTGTGCGTCGTAAATTGCAGTTGTATACACGTTGCTACTTACTTGTAATGCTGTAATAAGATAAATAATTACAATTTATTTAAGTCATTGATTATCCGTAGGTCGTTATTCTATGGTCGTTATTCGCTGGGATGATGTATATTTTATATCAGTATTAATAACGTATACGTAGTTATAACTACATATAAGTTTAACTGGATTAATGTATTACCCAAGTACCTAATATAGATTTTCGCTCAAAATGATTAGGTCATACATAAAGAATTACATAAAATGTCAACCAAACCATTAACACTTATGTTCATTAACAACAAATTTTAAATTTAAATCAGATCTTGATTGAAATAACCATTACCTTTACGAGTTTTTACAAGATACGCTGATTGTAATTAAACGCATGTAACCGATATAAATATAACGATATTAGACAACAACTATTTATTTAAAACTATGAATATTGATGAGAGCCCATTAACGATGCCAATAAACTAACTCACAGCTAAAAAAACTCTTAGTAGGTACCTGTCCCTATTCACAGATCCATAACAAAATGTTGGCACGAAACACAACGAACAATAAAATATCGCGTGGCATTACGGAAACGGAAGCGAGTGCAACGTGCATGGCATGCGGCTCATTCAAGTACACAGTTGTTTTCGTGTCAAACATGCGGCGGATGACAGACGACGAGACATATTCTGCATTCATATCCGAGACGAGTTTAGAAACACATGCCGTCTTTATGGAAAGCTGGCACAACAGTTTGAGAAAAATTCTGGTAATTATTGCAGAATGGTCTGCAATGACAGACCGTCCCAGTGTGTGCGCTGGCTGGGTGCCAGCGAGCGGGGCACGCTCATCCGTGACGGTATCCCCGGCGCGGGACACCCGGCGCGAGCGCATCGCATCAAGATTTATAAAACGCTGACGCCATACAGAGGCCGCACCGGACATCCCAACGCTAAACATGTCTAGTAACGCGTATCTTATTACCTATTTTCTGACTAGATACAGTCAGAAAATAGGTATCTAATCTTAGGTAGGCATCTTGTCAGAAAATGATAATTTTAATCTCACAGCTAATTTACTCTCTTTGATAGAGCATAATATAAATAGTTGGAGCATTGTTTACAAGGCTAGGAACCTTGTTATTTATCTATGCCAATAAAATGTACCCTGGAAGCATTTAAGGTACGCATGCTTCTGCTATTACACAAATAACTACCTTTATATTTCAGACAGAACCGCTGGCTATGTTATCAGGCTGTCAAATTCCTGAATATACAATATAGTTGGTTCTCGGTAATATGACACTCAAGGGACCAGAGAAAAATATCTAATTACTAAGAGTTCAAAATAACAGGACACATTTAAATAATCAAGAGGGAGGGAGGAAGATTTAAAATGGTCGAGAGATTAATATTAACGACTCTCGATTAAAACAGTCGTTAATTATTTATAAATGCGAATGCGAATATTTACAAATGAAATAATAGAGAAATTGATATATTCATATGAATTATATCATTTGTGAATCTTAAGCGCAAGTTTCTTTTGTATACATATAAATGTACGTAAATATATAATGTTGATTTATTGCCTAGACACACGGTCGGTTTACTACGCGTACGCAGCTCGCTACATTTGGGAACTGTTGCCAACTACAAAATTGTAAACATGTCCCTGTCCCTTGGCTGCCAAATAAATAATCACATATCTAGATCGTCACTTACTAAATAAATGTCATATTCAACCATGAACTGTAAGTAGCCACTTAAATAGTTTCAGAGTAGGAAGTATGTACTTACGCAGTATGTACGTAAGCTTTCATTTATTTATTTACCACACCAGTATACACATAATAGCTTACCTATAACAAGAAAAAAATTTAGATGCATATACCTCGTGTACTACCTAGTGTACTAGAGGTACACTTGGACGTACATACATACATACATACATACATATCATCACGCCAAGTCCCTAACGGGGTAGGCAGAGAGTAAAGAGCGCCAGTTCTCTTGTACGTACAATAAGTATAATTCAGGAGGATGAAAGTTAAGAACGTATGATTATTCTATCAATATGATTATTTGTGGGTTTGTTTGTTACTCTATTGCGCCAGATCGGCTGAACTAAATTGGATGAAATTTGAGCAGATATAGATACCTGGATTAGCATATAAGATATTTAATTCCAAAAAAATAATCTAGCAATGATATAAAATTTACGCGGGTGACACCGCAGGCACAGCTAGTTTAATAAAAAACCGACTTTTGCATTTAAAATGCCAACGTAGCAGATGGCGAGTCTGTCACCTATTCTCAGGCACGACTTTAAATACACTATTAAATGTCTACTCAGACGAATTCAGGGTTGCTCACTTTGTATTTCATTAAGTCCAATTAAAATGGAATGTTTGCCATACATCGTGTAAACAACATGCCTTAGAGCTAAATACCTATCCATTAATTGGCGTTTGGCTTCCGTTCAATTATCGATCGAGCGACCGAGTATATTACCAATATAATAGGATGAACTATAACATCCAATCGACGATGTAATATTATTACGTTCATGACGATTATGAGTAGGCACTTCCTGGATAATAAATTATAGGTTCGATAAGCGAACAGAACAACAACAGAACAGAACAACCGTAGTTCTCAATACTTCATTTTGTAAGTTCTTTCCAGGCTTGACCTCTTACGCTTCATCCACATTCATCTAACTTATGTTATATTAAGATAGAATTAATGCGATTATGTATTATTCTTCGGAACAGATCACGTCTTTAGTCTTTAGTCTTTCAAAGTCAATGAGTGCCGCCCGATCCAGCGATATAAAATTGAATTTTCATTCGTAATAGAGAACATGCCTATTTGCGGTTTTTTTTTATATATGGGTACGATTAATATAGTTTTATTTGATAGCTATTGGAGACTGAGATATAAACGTCATACCATTTTATTATTTTATATTTAGATCAATAATAAATAAAACACGACTGCGTTTGATCTCTATCACATGTTAAGAGGGAAATTCGTTTTAATTACGTCAAACATCTGAACAGAGAGAACACTTTTGCCCGGCTATTTTTAATGATTATTTCATACTTCGAACTAGAAAACTAAAATAGGTAACGGTCACAGTACGTCTGTCAAGTTCCACTAGTTCCAAGGTTCCACTATCGAACAACACAACTCTAAATAAGAACATTTTATTTGATAAAGTAGATACAAAGAACTAATGAGTAGTCGTCGAAGCGATATAAACGGTGGGAAGTACGAGTTACATCCCCTTGGTACTGATAGTACCGGTTGTATTAAACGAACAATTGGCAATAAGTTGGTAATATCGTGGAATAAATTAATGGTAACACTTGGGGAAGCCGGCACTAGGCGCGGCCGGCGCTAGCTACGCCGAGGGCTATATGCACCAACAGTGAGTAATATAGGGGTGCGCTGCACGCGATATCGCTGCACTGTCGCACCTCGCCGCCTCCATTTACGATCCTCTATCACCTTACCCTCTTTTGTCGACAAGCGTAACATTATATTAATGCACGGTGACTAAATAAAATGGGGAAGCATATAATTTTATGACACAGTGACGTCAATGGCGTTTCCGGGTTGCTGTTGAGTTTTCTTGGGCTTTAAAATGTATTTTCTGTGGCATCGTAATGATCGTATTTATGGACTATTTTTCGAATTTGCGGTTGCTGATAAGGATGGAATTTTCTTATTCCTATCAAACTTATACCCTTGAACGTACTAACGTGTGAGTTGGTTTTCAGCTAAGGTCGTAGTGTGGTCACTCGTTACGTGATAGCGGGAACTTTTGCTACCGCCGTAATATATCTGGACGGCCGTCAGGTCTAACGGTCCAGACTGCGTAACTAGAGGTTACGGGTTCGATTTTGTGAGCAACATACCTACATACCGTACGTTCTTTCTACACCTCGCAGTGTAGAATAGTCAAGGAGCGCGCAACTCCCTTCTTAATACGGTTCTAGGTACAGAATAACACAAATTATTCAGTAATTGGGTACAGTTAAGTGTATGATTGCATAAGCTATATAATGCCATTACCATTAGTAAGGAGCGTTTAGATACCAAGCTTAAAACGTTATATTTTTGTAGGAATTCACTAAACGGAATAGTGGTATGAGAGTATTTGTAATGTACTTTGCGTAAACATTTTTTTTGGACTAACTCTAATCTATTAAAAAAGGTTTCCTAACGGTGCTCTACCGCCGCTTTAAGACTTCGGCTTCGAGACTGCTCAAGATTTTGAAAGCGACTTTTTAAATCACTCGTCCACCACGGTTCTTTAGCAATAATAATTGAACTCTCAACCATTCAGAGCACTAATAATTTAGTAATAAATTGATTATTAAGAAAGCTCATAACTTGAGAAACACCGCAAGTTTTGAATGTAAATTATAACGAAGTATTCACAAGCAAATTATCAGGTTAAGCTCGCGGTACCAGTTACTGTCAGCGAATCTGAAGCCGTGCCGGTGACGTAAATAATGGGTCACAATAACACATAAAGCACGTCTATACAAGTTGGATAAAGCTATTCAATATAATGATACAGAAACAAACTTTTAAGGAGTTTTCGTTGCTTAAAAAGTCATTAACATTCGACAGACATGCAAAAATCCCTCACGGTTGGTGGAACTTTGTAGCATTCATTAGACTTTCGGTTTGGTAAGTTTGGTTTATCGATAAGAAGTTTTATAAAAAGCGGTTACTTTAATATTACAAACAGACACTTAAATTTTATTTATTTTTGTAGATTAATTAAGATGAAAGGCTTAAATAGTATGAAAATACTTTCATGAATTGACATATTTATATGATCGGACTGCGGTTACGTAAGATTTATCGTATTTGTTGATATTAGTATTGTTGTTATGTATTTAGTTTCCAATTTCTCATTCGCTTCTTGGTGAAAGATTCTGTTAAACGTTATGTTTGGCAGATTACCAAATATCACCACGGATGAGCGCTGTAGGTGGAAACAGTACCGTGCGATAGATGAATGATCTCCGCCTGTTGTCAAGACAAAATGGATCTTATTAGTAAATAGCTCTAATATGAGTTGTATTGCCACTTGCATTAGTCGTATGAACTATCGTATTGCGAGTGGGCTGGGAATACAAAGATTAATTTACCTCGACCTTAATAAACCAATTATTACTTATCTAATTGCCGACCTATATAAACTGTCAAGGTTAAAACTTAAACTTAATATTAAACTTACTATATTTTCAAACGAGCTATCCTTTTCCAAGCAGTATAATTACCTACAATTGAAAAAAAATTACTTAAAACAAATGCTGCCACTAAAATGTTTATTCCCCGCGCCTCAAATTAGATTCCAGGTGAAATGGGTTACTTTAAAAGCTGAATAATGAGACGTGGATCAGTCGACAACGTGCTTGTATAGTGCCCTGGTATTGTGACCATCCAAAATCTGTGGTAACAGCTTGCAACGGCTTGCTTAGGCATATGCCACCATTCGTTTAAAGACATGTCTTTTCTTCTAGTCGAAGACGAAGACGAAGCAGATATACAAAGCGAAAGTGTGTGCAAAACGAATCGATCGGAAGACGGGAATGTCAAGGTGTACTCGAGCATGTATGAAGAGACTGATGAATGTGGACGAAGTGAAAGGTACGCAAGTCTAGAGAGAGCTAGCGCTCTATTCCCCGTTACGGACTCGGCGTGATGATATGTATGTACAGTTTTAAACTATATTGTAGAGGCTATGCGAACAAAGGTTTCAAACTGACAAATAAATAACAGTGAGTACATTTGCAAGCCCATAACAGGGTATATTTACAATTCTAAGTTTATTCATTGTATTAGGCGAAGGCCTTAAAATTTACATCAAGGTATCGATAAATTTGTCGTTGAAATTGGGGTAAGCGTTATTGAATTCGTTTGCGATCTAATAAATTCAACATTGTGAGAATTATCAAAGGCTTTACTGGTATCGGCTAATCGCGCTATAAGCAT